>JANHFL010001257.1:265631-276536 GCA_032468155.1 Oxyrhabdium leporinum | reverse complement strand
GAAGCCATATATACAAGGAAGTTTCCAAACTGCCACATTTTAGTGCCTGGGCAATAGGGCGGGGGGGGGGATTTCATAGTGGAGTAGATTAGTAGTTTGTTACCGAATCAAGGACATGTTACACTGCACCTGGATGGGAATGTCTCTAAATGGGGCGAAGAATTGATTGGACCATGTGATGGACTGATAGGGTGTAGGGGATAGTCTTTGAATTCCCTTTTGGGATGGGAAAACCTGGAACTCTCAGATTCGGGTTTTCCCAGATGTTCCAATATGACTTCTTAAATAAAGTTTCTTATTTGGATGGACTTTTGTTCTGAATATTGAATAGAGATGAGGGAGTTTCATTGAAATGCTGACATTTATTTAATTAAAATGTGGGATTTTTTAAAAAAAAGTCATGGAAAGCAGAAGGCCTGGTGAGGCCAAGTGATGCAGACGGGAGATGTGAAAGACCAGGTTCACACGTGAAGGTCCAGTTAAACTGATTTATTGCTAAATATGCACAGGAATCTTCTCAACTAATGGTTAGAACCTGTTTGGAGTTTGATAAGAATCAATGGAATTCAAGGGGTATATGTAGGGATTCTAGGCTGATGCCTCTTTTAACTGCACCCACAAGTTCTGTCACTCCTTCTCCTACAACAAGTGGCCCACTTGTTCATATATGGGCACTTTGTACTTGCTTCTATTAGTAACTATAACAAATTCAAAGGAATAAGCATTGCTACAACACCACTTGTATGTGACAGCCACTTGATAACAACCCAATCTTTTTTTTTTCCTACAAAATGCTTGCAATGCACCATTTTCAGGAGTAATTCTTATTTTATTAGAAGAACTTCTAGTTTGTCTTTCTAACAGCATAATGGTGGTGAACCTTCATCCCTGTCCTTCTTCCTTGCTAAAAGGACAACATAATCTTATCAGTACAATGAGAGGACAAACAAATTGGTTTGGAGATTCAGAAGAGTAGTATAAAAAAATGATTGGAAAGCTATTTATGAAAGATAATAGGAACCTTAGAGCATGAGATGGAAAATAATTTGATTTTACAGATTAGGCATGGTGTAGCAGTTGGCACATCATGAAATGCTCTGCTAAACATAAAATGATGGGTAGAGTAACAACAGCAAGGATGCTATGTATTATTATTGGGAATGGCAGCTATCTAACGGAAAGGGCTAAATGTAATTTGGGAAGCAATTGCTTGCTTTACTTCAACTATAATTTGGTCTGTATTCTAGAGACATTCTACAATGTAAACAGAGTTTGACAGCCTGATGCCTTTGGCTCACAGCGCAATGATAATGAGCTTTTCAGTAATATAAAATGAATTATCTGTGTTTTGGTTGAATTGGTCACTACCTGTGATCTGATTCTAACTAACATTCTAGTCTCAGTTCAAAATTACAGTGCCATTCAGCGGCTGATTGTGGGTGGATCTTCTTTGTGTTGCTGCTTGTACTCTGGATTATTGAAATTTAGAACTGACTTATTGTGATATCTTTTATGTGCTTAGTAAAAGCTCATATGTTCAACTCTTTGTCATACTTACAATTCATAAGCATGATTATTAAAGGTTTAATAATTGTTCCTAACTATTTCATAGTTATAATACAGGACCAAGAAACCTCTTTTGAATTTCTGTAAAATGTTCCACTGATAAAATATCAATATATTCATTAAGAATGTTAAGGAGCCATATCATTGTTTATGTTGTGCAATAGTCTCCCCTTTTTCCTTAAAAATACTACTTTTGAAAAGATAGTCTTTTTTAGGGCTATAAATGGAAAGCACTGTAGGTGATGTAAGATAGTAAGAGTTTTATCTGGAAGCACTTTTGAATTCTCACTGTTGTTCATCATCAGGGATATAAATTAGGGCAAGACTATATTTATACTTTTTGATAGTCTTTTAGGATTGCACATACAGGCATGCAAGTATAGATGGCAATAATAATTTACAAGGGGTAGCAATACATTGCCTTTTTGTCTTTTAATACTAGATATATCAAAAAGCAACCATGTTCGGTAGTAGACACAGTATTTTTGGGTTTGCTAATCATACCTATTTTTAGTTATTAAGATTTTACAATCCTAAGAACTCTAAACATTGTATTACTCAATTTTAATGCAGAAACATGTGGAATTAATGGCTGTATTATTAACTTTAATAAAATGCTAAATATAAATGAATGTTAATGAAATAAGAGGTGACATCGTTATATTTATCAGAGGCTACATATTATAAATTTGTGCTTTTTATAGATCAATATAAGCATTTTCACCCTATTCACCACCACCAGAATTGAGGCTGGTGCAAAATTCTCAATAATTAGTAACTCTGCCATTTTTCCATTGTAAAATTTAGTATACATTTGCAAATTCCTTCCTCTTCTCTTCCAAAGTGTGTATTTCAGAAGGCTGAAATCATGAATTGTAGTAGAACATAACCCCATACAGAACCGACTTAAGACTCTGGACAACAGAGACAATAATTCCTGTGATTTGGCCTGTAAGTCTCCAGCTGTCAATTAGTCAACCCTGGTAATTGTTAAATCACTGTCACTAACATAGTACAGTCTCTGAGCAATAATTTTGTCATGCTAAAAATGGAGTTCAATATTACTATGACTGGTGGCAGCTCTCCAGCATTTAAGACCAAACTTTTTCTTAAATTATGCAAAGAAAGCAAATTATCCATAGCTTTTCCTAGTACAAGGTTTTAAACAGTCTAAGTGACTGACAATCCAAACATGCTTATTTAAGGCATATTAAATCCAAAGCCTGGGGTAAAAAGTTGAGGAGGTTCACTTACAGGAAAACAACTGGACAAAATAAAATCTACCCAATCGGCAATTACATCATACTTTTCAAAAATAACCAGATTAAGTATGGGAACATATGAGTCAGGAGCCTGAACGTTTAATTCTTTGCCCACAGTTATCACCTTGGACAATGTAGCAATTGATTGAAAGCTAAGTGAATTTGGGTGTGATTACTATTTAGTTTGGAGACCGTCAATGAATAGTTAAGATTGTAAACAAAAACAAAAGAAATCAAGAAAATGATAATAATGAACCATTTCCATAGTGCTGTTATGACAACTGTGAGAGTTGTTTATAAAGTCACCAGGAATTAAAGTGATTTGAGAGAGATATTTTAATCACCATGGTGGCGCAGTGGTTAGAATGCAGTACTGCAGGCTACTTCTGCTGGCTGCCTGCAATTTGGCAGTTCAAATCTCACCAGGCTCAAGGTTGACTCAGCCTTACCATCCTTCCGAGGTAGGTAAAATCAGGACCCAAATTGTTGGGGGCAAATAGGCTGAGTCGGTAAACCCCTTAGAGAGGGCTGTAAAGCACTGTAAAGCAGTGTATAAATCTAAGCGCTATTGATACGTGCAGAAACATACTCGCAGGATATGGCGACAGCCCCAACATTCAGGTGTTTGTTTGTTTTTGTTTTAAAAAAGCAAGCATTTACTCTTTGTGTATGTAAAGCTATTTACATGGGCAACAAAAGCCCGTGGAAATAGGGAAGGACGAAAGCATCATGCAAATTCCCCCTCCTGCACATGAAGCTATACGAGACAAGCGACAGACGAGTTCTGCAGATTTTCTGACTTTTAAAATCCAAATGTCTTTTGAATCCACCCCTCAAAAGAACGTGCATCTAAACCGCCGGGTCTCTCGGATGCCCCCCCACCCAAAAGGAACAGATTCTTCCTCTTTCCCATGCTGACAAAGGTTTTCCTTTTGCCTGTTACATGAATTCCCCTTTCCAACAACCTGCCCTTCTTTAGATTTCAAAGCAGATTTTTTTTTTGGGGGGGGTACAGGGTACCCCAAAGGACTTCCCCAGAATGTTTAATAGGTAATTTAACATCACTGGGTTTTTGTTTTTTTTTCTCATACAGAACATTCATCGCTTCCAACAGAGGAAGCAATGCTGAAGAGGGAGAAATGGTGGCAGAGTTTTTGTGCGCACAATCACACACATCCACGCATCGCTCTCAGAGAAATCAAAGCACGGATAGTCCTCGACTTGCAACCCTCACTGAGCCCAACATTTCCGCTGCTAAGTGAGGCGCTCGCTAAGGGAGTTTGCTTCGTTTTGCAATCTTTCCTGCCAACTGTTCCTTTAGTAACGGTGGTTAAGTGATCCGGCTTCTTGTCAACAGGTGGCAAAAGGAGATGGCGTGATCCCCGGGACGCTGCAATGGTCATAAGTGTGAGTCGGTTGCCAAGTTGACCAGGGGGATGCTGGATTATTTCCCCTGCGCTGAAAGGTTGGATTGCTTGTGGAGATTGCACCAGAGACCCAAGGGAAGAAATTCTGACTGAAACAAGACCCTTGGATGAAAACGTTTGTCTTTTTTTGGGCCTAGGAAGTCTCATTCATGCTTATCGGAGATCTCTGCGAGAGGGCTCATTTTGCTTTGTTTTATTTTAATATATATGTATATATGTCTGTAGATTTTGTGAGTCATCAATTTTCCCGAATCACAAATTCAAATGTAATAAAACAAAAAGTGTTTTGTAAAGAAAAAAAAAAAATAGGTCTATGAGAGCTTTGCTGGGCGTTTCCAAAAGTTACACTATGTAAAAATCATGCAATTAAAACTGTAAGAGAGGGAGGAGGATGGAGGAAAAAAAAAAAAAAAAAGAGGCAGAAGGGAACTTGTTGCTTCATTTTTTATTCTAATGAGCGGCTTATTGTAGAGTTTAAAAATGGGAGAACGCAAATGACTAAAGCTACCCCCGTAAACAAGTTTTCCTAATACATTCCACCTGTTTACACCTCCAAAACCAGCAAGGTCAGATGGAATTTGAAAGGGCTGTATTGCTACACGAATCAGGAAACAACCAATATTCAATAGGCAAATACATCTCTTGGTTTCGGTCGTGTTATGTCGGAATCTCATTCTAGTAAAATGAGGGCTTTCTTTTTTTTTTTTTCTGGATTTGGTCGATCATCAAAGCACCGTAAGCCAAATCCAAACCTGTTCCTTGCAAGCTGCCAATCCAAACACAGAGGAATCCTTAAAAGTCTCCTGGCCGGTTTGCCTTAGAACTGCCTGTACTAGAGATGGGGAAATCTGTTGCAGGATGCCATTCCCGGTCCCCCCCTTGCCATGGGGCAGACTGGTGGAGCTGCCAAGCCCTGCAATTTGTCAATATCTGGAGGGCCACCGATTACCTGCTTTCAACCTTAAGTCCAGAGAGGTCTTCCCTCTTGCTTGCTATCTGATTCCTTGCTTGGAAATGAACCTTGCAACTGAAGCTTGTTCAGACAAAGTAGGAACCTTTGAACACAGAAAGCCACCTAACAACCCGATTGGTGTTTTGCGTGTTTCAAACCGTTTTCCCATCCTCTCGCTGTATCCTATACGGAACCAGAGAAAAATGAACCAGGAGAAACAGGGAAAGGCTCCTTTGCATGTTTTATAATTCAGAATTTAGCGCTTTCCAGGTATATTGGTATTACAGGGCCCAGAATTCTTGGCCCAAATACCGAGTGGGCATTATGGAAATTACAAAGCCAACACGTCTGGTTCGATGAAATTGCTATAGGGGCAATTTATGAAGATCAAGGATTGGCTCTTTTTCCTCTCTTTTACCAAAGGGTTGATTAACCCACCATGTAACCATGCAGTTGAGCAGGATATAATAAAGAGATTTTGAAGATAGGAAAGAAGGCAGTGGGTGGCTTGGGCCTTACTGCACCCAGCACATATAATTAATACTACGCTGAATACAAATTTAATCATTAACTCTATTGAGAGCACATTTATAATTCTTGGATTGTTTATTCTAGAGACATCCTGTAAAGGCGGCCGCCTTAAAAAAAAGAAAAGAAAAGATTTGTGACCATAGGAGCTTGTGACAGACAAAAATTCAACAGGTGCCATTTTCGTTGTCAGTGCTCTACCTGTTGCATTCCAGGAGAACAAGAATAGACAGAACAGATTCCAATATTGGCACACGGTTTTCTTATTTCCGTGCTTTGGATTCACGACAGTAGCTAGTAGTTTGGAGCTTGGAGCAATTATGTGGCTGTGAAGGATAAACAAATGGGCACCTAATTCTCCCCGGAAAGGAATTATGGGTGCACGGTTCAAAGAGACAATTGACTGCTCTTCCTGTAGAGTGTCCAAGGTACACTTCTTGATTAAAAGAAGGCAGGTGTGCATGAATGGAGCCTAGTTAGACATCTAGGTACCACCTACAATACGGAGACAAACAAGCAGAACACAGAATATAGTGTAACGGAGTTGGAAGGCCCCTTGGAGGTCTTCTAGTCCAACCCCCTGTTCAAGCAGGAGACCCTACACCATGTCAAACAAATGGTTGTCCAGTCTCTTCTTAAAAACCTCCATTGTTGGGAGCACCCACAATTTCTGGAGGCAAGCCATTCCACTGATTGATTGTCCTCTCTGTCAGGAAATTTCTCCTTAGTTCTAGGTTGTTTCTCTCCTTGACTGGAAAACTCTCGTGTCCCAGAGTTTATTGTGTGGGGGTCAGCAAGGTGTGGTCCAAAATTTCAAGACACACACACACACACACTGGTTCCACAGAAGCGAGTGTGATGCACGTGGGAACCAGTTTCAACTGCGGCCTTCGTGGCCGCCATCTTGACTGTTTTGGACCACATGTGGTAGAGACCCCCGTGAAAAGGTCTCAACAGGCCAGGTGCGATGAAACGGGGGTAAAGGAGGGAGGGGAAGAGACAGAGGGATAAAAAGGAGACGGCGTTTGGGGTAAGGGAGGGCAAAGTGTGGTACATAGCCGTTTCCTATCATTACACATCCCTTAAATGGAAGGAATTCACAGCTATAAGATGCTGGTCTGAACAGTGTTGGGTTTTTTTTCCCCTCATCAACCTTCATTTCAAGAACAGCATATTCGATGTGTTATCAGAAGCTGAAAAAGACAGCTTATTCCCATCTATATTCTACCCTGGGAGTGGGGTAGAGGGCTGAGCAGATAATGGCAAAATGCTGGATTGGTCTAATCCAGGAAGGCAGCTTTTTATGCCTATGGGGCGAAAAGGTTATGATGCTAACTTTAGAAGGTGGGAGTGCTAACAGACACCCTACATAAAGCCAAAGGATTCCAACTATTCTGACAATCTTATTTATGCATTTATAATATAGCCAAAGACCAAAATAGCAAAAATAAAGAGAACCAGAGTGTACGCATGCACTAAGACACATGCGTGAAATATAACCCAAAGTCAGAAAGATACCAAGAACAGCGATAAAGCGGTTTCTTCCTCTTTCAAAAATTTGCCTCGTGCATGTGTGTGTGTGTGTCACAGATTTTAATACTACACACTCAGCTTTTAAACCGAAGCACTGGCCTCCGATCTCACATTAAACGCTTTCAAAAATATGAGCCCAAGAACCTCAAAAGCGCTGAATGCAATTTAAAGCATCAGCAAAAATTATCTGTGGATAATACATGAGAGGTTTTCATTTTGACGTTCGTGAATAAGCCAACGTTTCAAACCTGCTGCTCTTAAATGCATGAGGACTAGTAACTTAGCTCTTTGAAACAAACAGGAAGATTATCATTTCAAGATTTTCAGGTTTAAGCTATAAAAAGGAGCCTCCCTGTATAAATAAGTCACAAGTTGAATGATGAAATTGGCAGAGTTGGCAAATCTTGGGTGAGAAAAAAATGAGTCAGTGTGAACAAGAGTATTGGAAATTGACTCAGTTGGCTGGATGGACCCCACACCCTGTTTCTGGAAAAAAAAAAAGTCTTGCAGTTTTGGAGAGTTTCAAGCCCACAATCTGCAACTACTCTCCATAATCCAATCCAAGAAAATTATTTTCAATAAACCTGCATGTAATCTTTTTTTTTAATCCCTTTTTTTTTTTTTTTTTCCTTTTGGGCCAGTCTTTACGATTTCGTGATTATGGGATCTGCTAACCACTTCACAGAATTAGCTTAACAACAGTTGGACTCTCACACCCCTGAGCTCCCCGAAGTCATCCCAATGACTAGATGGCTGCAAGGAGTCGTGGTTTTCTGTATCTTTTTGCTGCCATCTATTAATTACGGCCGATTTTTGCAAGGCAGACTCTAAACCCTTTATAAAACAACAACATGCAACTCTGAATATAGTTTTTCGGATTCAGTCCCCTCCCTGAAGGTTACCTGTTTGGATGTTATGTTGGTATCAGACATACCAGGGGAGACCGGATCAGGATACTGACTCTATAGAAAGACTAGACCTCATTTCTCAGGAAAAAAAATATGCAAGACATGTTGCTCAGTTGCCCGTTATCCTACAGCCCTGTGCCGCATCATCTGTTCCTAAGTCTGTGTGAAGTTTTTTCCCCCCCGACAGCCAGGCCAGTCTCTGGAGGGCTTAGGAATTTTAATACTTTGAAAAGCACACCATACAACGACAAGGACTTAATTCACACCGAAGCAACGCTAGGAACAGTACAGGAGTGGAGTAACGTATTGATGCTTAAGTCAGGGTCAATAACTGCTTTTTTGCAGGAGGCAGGCAAAACGTATCGCCCAACACTTTTCCGAGGTCTTGTAAAGATGAATCACGCAATGAGAATCCAGAGGCCAACAGCAACTGGTTCCGAGCACAAATGCACGGATGCGACCCACTCTGAACACCATCGCTGATAATAATAATGTACTTTAAAACAGGGGTCCGCAACCCCTGTTCCATGGACTGGCACCGGGCCGCGGCATGCTAGAAACTGGGCCGCGCAAACAAGCAAAGCCCCCATCCTCAGGATTCGGGCAGCGTGGAAAACCACGTTCCTTCCAGACCGAGGAAAAACCTCTCTCCACGGAACCGGTCCCTGGTGCCCCTAAGGATTGGGGAGGGGGGGGGGGTCCCACGCTGCTTTAAAAAACCGTTAAAGTGTAGCGGAGATTTTAACAAAGACGCTTCCTGAAGTCCCGCTTCAATCCTGATGGGTTTCCTGGAGGTGCACTTTCCACACCCTTCTTCTCCGCTACTCTACAGTCCTACTAGCTCCCCATTCAAATAGCGATCCGTTGCAACCCGGCGCTTAGAGGCTGCACCTGCGGGAAGGAAAATCTCGTTCGACACGGGTCTCGGCGGCACGACGTACGCCGGCAGCCTCACATTTTGACATTTCTGCGGGCAACGCCACGTAAACAGGCCGGGAGAAGAGAGGAGGATCTTTCTATACACTTTGCTCACCAACTTGTCTGTCTTATTTGTCTGTTAACTACTGCATGGCATCTTCCGATTTATGCATGCATTTTCAGGTGGGGGAATTTTGCAGGTATCGCTGAATTGCAACACCCAATAATGTTGCGTTGACTAACACAAAGTTAACCGAGAAAACCTTGCTGCTCAGCAAGGATCTGATACCAGGCTCCTCTGATTCCACCCCGATGAAGTTGTCTCTACACTTCAGCTGGCTCTCTTGGGCAGGGCATCAACAGACATCCCCCCCTCCCCTCCCTCCCACCCCATTTGTTTAATCGTTGATTTGAAATATTTCGTAGCTCATCCGCTGTTTAGAGGACCTCGTGGTGAATTACAATTTCGGGGGTGTGGGGGGAAAGAAGGGGAAACGCCAGCTAAAACATACAAACCAAGTTGATTTATTAATTAATAATTTAAAGTACACACCTATTAAACAGGTAGCGCTGACAGACAGAGAGGCCCTTAAGGGACGAGTTTATAAAGTTCCATCTCGTGGAGCCAAGCACAAAGGAATGACTCAGAAGAGTAGTTAGAACGAGGCACGTGCGCCTTTGGCCAACCCTCGGCCCAGGAGTTGGCTCTGCGTAGTAGCACCACACCTCCCACTTTACCCACGGAGGGAAGGAGGGAGGGAGAGCGCTGGAGGTATACTTGGTTAAGAAAGGGCAGCAGCAGCGGAGGTAGGCACTGCCTCCCGGCCCCTGCACGCTGCCAGACTTCAGTTGAGAAGAAAGAATTGCATCAAACGAGGATCAAAGGCAGGCCGAGCCAGACTGTGGGCTCCGGGATTAGATGCCTGGAAAGCCATCAGAGGAAGCAAGCCTGGGAAGACAATGGCAAGGGATTTAGTTCCTGATCCCTCTTGTCTGAAGGAAAAATATACCCACGTACAGCTGTCCCAAAGCAGTTGAGAACCTCAGGTGTGCAGGTGGACAGGTACAGACACACCAAGGGCTGTGACAGGAAGGAAGAGAAAGGCTGGGGAGGTGTGAGGGATAGGAGGCGTAAGAAGCAACAGAAGAGCAAGGAAGAAGCCGGCAAATCCGGTTTCTTCAGATTAAGGCCGAACGGACTGAGCGTATCGATCTCTTCAATGCATGAAGTCCGACTTCATGCCAAGCTGGCATTCCTTTGCAATCCATCTCTACGCTACGGAGATGCTTTCAAAAATGCCCCCTCGGAAGAGAGATGTGCAATGGTCCTCTTCCAGTCCAGAACGTACAAGACTTTACATTTGCAGTCCCGATGAGACCAAAAATATTTGGGAATACTGCTTGCTCCTTTTAAAAAAAAAAATAAAAAAATATTTTCCTCTCCTTTCGTTTTTTATCATGCCATAAAACCTCACTTTGTCTAGAGACACGCGGGGTCGGGAGTCTAAATCGATCCTTTGGGACTGGATCAAAACAACAAGCTGCCCAGGGTTGCTAGACAATATACAGGCAGTCCTTGACTTACAGCAGCTCATTTAGTGACTGTTCAAAGTTACAACGGTATTGGAAAAAGGTGACACAGGACCATTTTCCATCCCCGTGGTCACACGATCAAAAATTCAGGTGCTTGGCAAATGGTTCATATTTATTATGATGGTTGCAGTGTCCGGGGGGGGGGGGGGAAGGATGCCTTTTGTTACCTCCTGACTGGCAAAGTCAATGGGGAAGCCAGATTCACTTAACGACCGTGT
>JANHFL010001257.1:204036-215424 GCA_032468155.1 Oxyrhabdium leporinum | reverse complement strand
GGATGTCTGCAAAGTTTAAAACAAACAAATGTCTTCTAGGTTGTCCTTCCTTCCTTCATCATCCCCCATCATGCTCAATGATAGCTAAGCCGAAGGAAAACTAAATTTTAAAATAAATGGAAGGTCTGTCTCTGTTCTAGCCACATCACTAACACTGGAGAGTTACATGCAGCAGAAAAAAAACTCGGGGTGGGTGTGGGGAGAGGGGGGAGAAATTCAAACTCTGAATTTTCATTTCTAAGACCCGTTCTTGCGGGGTGGGGTGGGGGGCGTCCAACAGTGGGCAGGAAACAATTCCTGTGTGCTTCATGTTTTCCTCTTGGGTGGTGTTGTCCCCATTTCCTCAGCTTCCCTTTCTATCCATTCAAACTGTCTAATCAAACTGATTTTGTTTTATAATAAAATAAAATAAAATAAAACATAGGTAAAGCTTAAAAAAATGTAATCACTAATGGATGGAAACTAATCAAGGAGAGAAGCAAGCGAGAAGGAAGGAGAAATTTCCTGACAGTTGAAACAATTAATCAGTAGAACAGCTTCCCTCCGGAAGTTATAAATGCTCCAATGCTGGAAGTTTTTAAGCAGAGATTGGACCACCATCTGACTGAAATGGTATAGCATGAAACCATGATGTTGTTTTTCTGCCTGGACCTCATTTGCCTTCAGTCTTTCCCTGGAGGATTAAGTGAAGGATGCTGTATTTTTCCAGGTGTCATATCACATGCCCAAATATACCAATAGAATATACCAATACAGTCAATTAAACAGAAAGAGAGTGATTGGCCAAGGAAAGATTTGCCTGGATGTGAATTTAAATTAAATTTAAATCAATTCTGGTCTGATTAGGACTCTTGTCAGTGAACAATCAGTATCCCTGTTTGACGTGTTCCATAAGGAACAGCCTTTAGTTTTCTTATCAAAATTGGCCTATAGAACGTTATTACTAAATCCCACGAATTTATTACCATGATCTGCACCTTACTGATGATCACAATCTCTGTTCTCTCCTTCTTTTGCGCATCATCAAGCTTTGCTTTATCCTGGGATGATCCCGATACATATTCCGCACGGCTGTTCTTCTCAGCTCCATTTCCGCCTACACTTGGGAGTTACACCCCAACAGCTCCCTGCTCTGCTGTGCCCCACCCAGGCTTGGTTTTGTCTATGTGGCCACCAACTTTAGTGTCTTCTGCCACATTCCTATTTGGCAGAAACCCTCAGAAACTCTCTTGAGTCTCCCCAGAAGTTCATTCTCTCATCTACCTGAATACCATCCCTTTTGATCCATCAGGTAGCGGAGTGGACACCTGCAACATGGGATCAGAACCTAATGGATCTTGCGGTGCACCTAGAATTCATCCCCAATGTTTAATAAAATGATTCAATTCACTTTTGAGATTTCCGCCTCCCCCCTTACAAATGTTATGCGTTAATGTGAACCGAGCCATAGAAAATATGACTGGAAATACCTCTTTGCCATTTTGTGCTGTTGCTGTTTTCCCAGCCTGCAAACTCTAAAGGAACAATTTTTGTACTCCTTCCAAGTTTTCCCCCCTTTTTTGGGGGGTAACAAAAGGACAGCGGATGAAATGCACAAATATTGGCTGCACAATGGCAATAGCACTTAGACTTATATGCCACTTGCTTTACAGCCCCTCTCTAAGCGGTTTACGGAGTCAGCATATTGTCCCCATCCATCTGGGTCCTCATTTTTACCGACCTCGGAAGGATGAGTCAACCTTGAACTGGTAGGAATTGAACTTCTGGAATGAGCAAAGAGTTAGCCTGCGATACTGCATTCTAACCACTGCGTTACCACGGCTATATCTTAGGAAGTCAAAAATAAATAATCACAAAGCCTCATTCCCTATCTTTCCATCTCCCTGCCCCCATGAAATTGACTCACGTAGGGCCCCCGATGGGCCCAGAAGCCTTCCAGCGCTCGCTTGGTAGCAAGCAAAAAGACGGATCTCTGTTTAAACAGAGACCTGCACTGTGTGGCCGCCTTCAAAAGTGCAACCAGCTAGATTATCTCCTGCTTCAGGGTCTGACTTCAGAGACCTATCCTTCTCCGCTCAGCTAGCGTGCTGCCAGGTATCTTCAACCTGTTGTTCCAAGGCAGCTTTCACATCAAAACATCAAAGAGCAAAAACACTCAAAGTGGTACAGAGGCGACGATGCTTTGACTCCCACACTATTCACAAATGCATTCTACCCAGGAAAACACCTGCTTCAGTTTTCTGAAAATTAGAGGCTGTGTTGAATGCAATCAAGGGAGGACCCTGCAAAATCTTGAGAAACTGTAATAATGCCCAACTGTGTTGCGAGGACGACTTGAGACTGCCAGAGAAGGAACAATTAATCGAGACAATGAAAACCTGGAATATCACGCTCAAAAGGAGGGCGCTCTGGTTATCAAGGAGCCAGGGTTATCTGCAGAGACCAAGAGAAAGCACCAGAGGCCACCTAAGGATATTTTGATATCAGATAGGGAGATCTGAGATAAGAACTACTTCATATGAAGGCAAAAAATGGGCTGCCCGAAAGCTTCATTGCCACATTTCCCTTCCAGCAATGATCTCCTTTCCCTTAAAAATAAATAAATAAATCTCTTCTATAAGATAATGGTATTTATTTGGGTGGAGTACTGCACCAGTATTGCATTAAAGAAAAATAAAATAAAATATTATGCTCATTCCTTATTATTCATGCTAGAGATATGGGTGGGGTTCATTATCGGCACTTTGAAAGCCCATAATGTGAGGGCAACCCACAATGTGAAAGAGATGAGGCAGTTGGTACAAGGTTTTGGGTTGTTTTTTTTTTCTCTGTGTTTCCCCCCCCCCCCTCTGAATTGATAAATGTCTTTTTAAAAGTAGGTTACGTAATAACGATTGCACTTACATGAGTACAGATTCGTAGGTGGACAAAACACACTGCTGGATTAATATGGAGATAAGTCCTTTTTTCATCTAACTTTTCCTAAACTCAAAATAACCCTGTTTTTATCCTCTTTAGTAACAGGTGGTGCAGAGAGGGACTTGGACAAACTTTAAAGAACTGTTGATGTAACTATGCTAATTCCAGTATTCCAGTATTCCTAGAATCCTTGAAATGCTTCTCCACCTGACCTACCTTGAAGGGCTCACAGCTCTTGAAGTACAGGTGGAACTGGCTTTTTTTCCTCATTTAATTCCTTGACTCTCTTCAGAGGGATTGGTGGGGAAAGGCCTATTTCTTGGGTTTGATTTGGAAGCCATAAACTGCAGAAGGCTAACACAGGGGCACCTGAATCACCTGGGAATCAAATCAGGCATTCTGCACTGCAGAGGAAATCGATATCAGGAAAGACAGCCTTTTTTTTTTTTAAAGGGAAAAAAAAAGTTATTTTTATTGCCGGGGGGCAGGGGGGGGCTCACAACATTTTCTGCCTCGGGTGCCAAAATCATGTGGCTGGTCTCATAGGCATTATGTCCCTTGACTCACCGGGATTGGGAAGAGAAGGTGCCAATTGCTGCTCAGTTGTGGGCAGCCCAATAACTTGGCTGGGCCTAAAAGGAAGTAAAATCATAAGTGACATGAATGAATGGGAACTACTTATGTCCCTTCACTGCTTATTATTGTTGTTGACAAGTAAACATTTGCTCTGCTCCGTGAGGTGCACAATTGAGTGGCTAATCCAAGGTTTATTTTCTGGTCAGTACTTTCTGATAGGATCATCTAAATTCAGAAATAGACCTACCACAATATCGGCTTCAGCTACCATCTTATCCCTCTAGCTAAAAGAAAAGGAAAAAAAACATTGCATGTTCAAATATAACCATGGGTAACCTGAAATCCACCTCTGTTAGATTTCAGAGTTAATGGTGACCCTTTTCACCTCATCAATATGCAAAAGCTAACACCCCCCCCCAAAGCTGTAACAGGGAAATGAGAAATAAAGTAATGCCATATTGATTATTTTATGATATTACATACAATTACATCTCTGTTTTAGCCGAATACTATTTTGTATACTTTTAAGACTTTTAATATGAACCAAATAATTTATCTTTAATGGAGTGGACCTGCCTTCAGTTTAAATGCAAAACATTCCTTTTTTTTTTTCTGTTAAAAGAATGACCTCAGTCTATTTGAAAACATGAAACATCACTATGTATAAAACTATAAAAAATGAATGATGAATTTAATCTTCTGCAAGTTCTGGGGGGGGGGGGAGCGGGAAGTAAAGAAAACCACAGTAGTTAAAAATCATCATTTAACCAGCTGAAAAGGAACAACAATTGAAGAAAGAATGCAATTTTTTTTACAACATTTTAAGCAAAGAACAAAGGAAGGAGAAATTGGCCTTCAGTTGATGCAACATCAAAAGTAGAAGAGTTATCTCTCTCTCTCTCTCTTTTTTTTTTTAAACCATGATTTAAAAACTAGTTAGGCAAAACTCATAGACATGTCCTACTATGATCAGACGGCAAATAATATATATATAAATCCATTACCCTGGATCCTTCACAAGGGGGTGACCAAGGGGGCGTGTGTTTGGTGTGGACCTTCTGATGGTGACTAACTCAACACTGCAGGTAAGCTCAGTCAATAGAGAAGCTCCAAGAAATCAGCTAAGATGGTCCTCCAAGCAATGGATCTACTGCCTGCCTGGTCCTGGATTGTACACACTCTAAATAGTGTTTTATTTGTCATCCTCTAATCCTCTCGTACCAACTCCCAAAGTTTCATTTGTGTTCTTCCGGATGCTTCCTGCAAGGCCCTGTGGTAAGAAGATGATAGAACTAAACATTTGGTTTATTCTGTTTGTTATTTCGAAAGAGACGAGCCGAAGAAGATCGGAAGCAAAATAAGGCTGAAAAAGAGATTCCATTTTACTAAGAAGACACACTTGAGGGTCAAAAGGAAACTTGGGCAGAATTTCATAATTATTAATTACTGGTAAATTAATCGATAGGCAAATTTGAAATATTCAAATGCACACACTTTGCAAACGAAAGATTTAAAACTGCTTCGGTCTTGCATACCCGTTAATAAAATGTTCTCCCCTCTCTCTGCCCTCCCTTACATATCTCAAAAGGCATTAACCAACTCAAGAGCCTTCCTAAAGACAAATGTCAGAATGCTCCATTTACAAAAGGTTGCAAGAGGCAGGGGGAAGGAGATGAGGCGAGGCCACTGCCGTGGGTGTATTTAGTGAGTTGAAATGCATGAACCGGACTATAGAAGTATTGATTAGAGGGGTCAAAGAGGGGACACCCTATGCCTAATGAGTGCCCGAGTGGATCTCTTGACAATTACATGTGGCTGTATTTTTAGGATTATACACTGAAGCTATGTACCGGTCAAGGATAGGAAGAAAATTAATTTCAGAAAGAGGACAGCACTCACTGGCCAAAGGAGACCCTACCCTACGACTCTGCAATCTGACAAGAGTGGAAAGCGCACCAAGGCCATTCCAGCGACACTCCAAGTTTACACACCCTATGCTCCTAGTATTAGGAACAGAAAGCTAGCTCAGGCATCAGGTTTATATTGTCACACAAGCACAGCGAAACGTTTGCGCTAGGAGGGATGGGAGAACGGATCCCAGCTGCTGCGGCTTGTAGCCGTGCCATATTTTTGAATAAATAAGCCTTCTTTATACACGGAGCTAGACAAGGTAGAAGGAAGCTGGCGTATAGTTCAGTAGAAAGGATGGACCGCGAGCCCTTCCGGGAATGCCTCTGTGCAATTCTGAATATTACACTGTGTTTGTGTTTTGTGGGGAGCTGTATATATCGTAAGCCTGTACATGAAATGGTGCTTACTAGTAAAGCATGAAGTCCAGTCGAAACATCTACGGAAGGCTGTCTCTTACACCGATGACAGTACAAAAAACCATGTTTTATACTCCGGGGTTATACGATGAGTCTAATTTTTGGAGAAAGTATTGAAGTGGAATGAAAATAAGAACTGAAAAATATAAAGATGTGAACACGTTATGCCTGTGTACCCCTTCCTGTTCATTCTTCCCAGTTACAAAGATGGCATCTACCTTTCCAAACTCATGAATCCACAAGACTCTTATGGAGTCTTAATTCACTGTATTATGTTGAGGAACAAAGAAATGTCTTTCTTCATCCACCTCATCCCAAGAACACGCTAGGTATAATAGTGTTTTAACATTTTACTGTCTCTGTACCTACCCCGATACAGCGGACCCGAGAAACATAATAATGATCCTAAATAATCAGCACTCTGAGGCAAAGGAGAAATGTTGCTTGTTTCCCACATAAATAAGGGTTAATATCCAACGATCTTTTCTAGACTTTTGTTACAGACAAGCATTATGCATATGGTTGAATTTTTACAAGTCTTCCAGTGCTTCCGAGGTTTGTCCTTCTCTGTGTAATGCACCCTGGACGTATATCCATTTGCAGTGCTGATTTGCAGCTATCAACTTCCCTTCCAAGTATCCTCTCGCATACCTTCCATCAAAGACCTGAGCGCCAAGGTTTTTGCTACTTCCTAATGGCCCATAGGCTGGCTGTATATATTTTTCTTCTCAAAAACCAATTAAAAAGAAAACATTAAGTAGTTCAGGACAACTTAGACTAGCCATTGATTTCAGCTGCTTTCCTCATCTATTAATGGGCCAGCTACTCCCTCGTAAATCTTTCCTGCGTGATATATTTGAAAAAGCCCTTCATTGCATGCTTCTGCCCCTGCCTTCACCTGTGTGTCTATCTGCCCTTGAAACCCAAAATGGTTTTCTGTGCTGTTGTGAAGGGATCATCTCCTGTGCACATTTGACTGGCAGGTTTTGTCATTTCCAATGCCTTATGTCTATAAAATTAAGATTCCCCCCAAAATCCTGTATAACCAAACTTGGTGCCCTACGTATTCTCCGGAAGGCTCATCTCCTTGTAATCCTTAATTACAGGTGAGGTGTCTGATTAAGCACAGCAGCTGTTTTTCACCTCATACATACCTCATTCCTTGCCCACACAAATAACAAAAGGAAGATTCATAAGGCTGGGACATGTCTGCGGCATACGCACGCCAAATACCAGGCGGAAAGAAATTACACACCTATAGAATGTTTTGGAACCCAAACCAATTTTGAGAGATGAAAAGCTTAAGAGAAGACTTCCCCCCCCCAAAAAAATTAGTTATTGAACTGCCCCTCCATAATTCTTGAGCTATTGAATTCACATCTAGTTTTAAAAGGTTTTATACAGTTTTGTCGAGCTGCCTAAGCAGGGCATGCCGTTTCAGTAACATTCACAAGCAGTGTCTACAAAGAATGCCAGGAAAAGAAACAAGTGAAGCTGCTTTGCAAAGAGTTTTGAGTATATTCAGGACAAAAATTAAATTCCCCCTTATGCAAAATGTGCCCGGTTGCATGTTAAAAATAAACCCTGCATTTCAGTGCAATTTAGAATATGCTGCTCCTTCTCCGGCCTGCATGAAGAGGGCAATCAATAACCTTCGCTTTGACTGAGGCTCGGATAAGTATTTGAGAGGCTGTGTATCCCTTCCAAAAGAGTTATTTGGCTGTTTTACTACTTTCAAACACCTCAGCTTCCTCCTTCAACTTTGTTTCTCAGGACTGCATGTCATATTGAAAGAAGAAAGTACAGCAAGTATCTTGAACTTATTGATAGTCTTCAATAACTCTTCAATAACCAGTCTTGAATAACTGCAGTAGCCTATCTTGCAGAGTTATTTGAGGGAACAATATATGTAAAAGAACAAAGATTTTTAAAAAAAATAGCACCATGAACAAGGACCCAGACATATTTCTCCTAAATAGTTTGAATAAGATTCATGAGAACCAGTTTTGTGACCGGATCATTTCTTCCACACCTAGCAAGAATTGCTATGCAACTTCTCACTTCTAAGTGACTACAAGCAAAACAATATTTTCTTTTCACTCCAATTTTAATTATCTTCACCTACAATGCAGGTAATGTGTAGCCTATTCATTCAATGGAAACTCACTGCTAATGAAAGGGTACTTCCATTTCTTTCTCACTGAAAATGGGAAACAGCTTTGTAGCAAGTAATAGCAGTTCTAACAGCAGAAAAACGCATATTAGAAATTACATGCTGCATTGAATTAGAGGGTAAGCCTTAGGGGGGAAATGCATTATGCACTTGCTCAGAAATCATGGGAATTGGGGAAATTAACCTGTATTGTGGAAAATGACAGCGTCATGAATCCTTAAAGTTCTGG
Organism: Oxyrhabdium leporinum; assembly: GCA_032468155.1. NCBI lineage: Eukaryota > Metazoa > Chordata > Lepidosauria > Squamata > Cyclocoridae > Oxyrhabdium > Oxyrhabdium leporinum. The sequence continues at coordinate 207,200 of JANHFL010001257.1, read as the reverse complement.
GAACTTGATAGTTGCATAGTGTCTTTCTTGTATATATGGAAACAATCCTATAGTAGGAGTTCTGCCTGCCTGCCTGCCTGCCTGCCTGCCTGCCTATCTATCTATCCATCCATCCATCCATCCATCCATCCATCCATCATCTGTCTGCCTGCCCGCCTGCCCATCTACTTTATCTACCTACCTACCTATCTTTGTATAGGGAATTTGCTCAGATAACTAGGTGTTACAATGAAATTCATGACTCAAACACATCACCTATAACAACTTGTCTTCAATCAGTCATTTCCTACTACCCCCAATGTTGGTCTACCTTCCAGAGACAGGTATTCCATAAATAATTTTTCCCATTTAAATAAAAGTAGAAACTACTGTACTATTCTTTCTACGCATCTGTGTATCCTTCAAGATCTAGAATGTAGTAGCGACTTGACTTCTACTGAAGGAAATGGTGACTGTCAGCTATAGTTGAGACTCCCCTTTATATACCCCCACACGCATGCCCTTATTCATACCTAATTTTATAATATAGGGCAGCCCCCTCTCCTTTTATCATATGGCATTGCATCCTCTCTGGTAGTGGGACCAATGTGCTTTGGGAGATGCACTGGTTTTTAAGCCTGCTTTGGAATAGTTTTGTCTGGTAACAAACAAACACCATTTTCTTCACTGCAAGAAATGCTCAGTTTATTGCCCTGGGAAATCATTTGATTTACTGGTAGCTCTTCTATTTGCAGGACATGTGGAGTTAATCCAGTCGTGCACAGACAACACAATGCTTCACTCCTCTTTGCTTCTCTGCAGGGAAAGACCAGCGAGCACCTAAGGCTTGCTTCCAGGCAGATCAATGGAGCTCCTTTTAAGGACTGTTTGCTCGAAGGAGCCGTGTGTGCATACCACTAGCGGGGTCCCTTAGGCAGTCTCCTGGTGGCACCAGAGGGCCTCTTGGTTTCCTCTCTTAAAGGCTGTCCAGAGGCTGTTTAGGTGAATCAGCGCATTTCTGGTGAACATTCCCAGAGGATCTATCTGTATGCTCCACAATCTATTTAGGAGTTGGCAAAGGCTAATACTCTGGGAGGTCCCAAAAGGACAGTTTTTGTTCCACCTCTTCCAGCAGGAGAAATCCTGTCCATTATACTGCCGTCTATCAAGTCAGGATTCGCAGCTTAGCTTGTATATATACTCTGTGTGTGTGTGTGTGTGTGTGTGCACCCACCCGTCTTGCTAAAGCCACAAAAGCATAATTTCGCTTTTGTGACACTGAGTGGAGGTAAAATACATCTTGAATTTTGGACAGCAGATACATTTTCAAAAGAAAAACAACTGTTAGGACAGGGGTCCCCCAACCTCCGCTCTGGGGACTGGCATTGAGCCATGGCATGCCAGAAACCGGGCTGTGGAAACAAGCAAAGCCCATCCTTGGGATGCAGGCAGCGCATGAAGCCATGGCTCCCTCCGGTCCATGGAAAAACCTCTCTCCATGTAACCAGTCCCTGGTGCCCAAAAACTGTTTTTTTGTGTTTTTTGGGGGGGGGGGGAGCACTGTGTTAGGGTTCCCATTGAGAGCACCGTGAACACAGAAATATCCTGCAGGGTAATCTGTATCTGGGTCGGTCCTGCACTCTGTCGATGTTCCAAGACAGGCTTTGTCTCCATATCTTGAAACAATTAATATTAAAGCATGGGGATCTGAAATGAGGCAGATGGGAGCTTTGGGGAATGGTTGGACTGCCCGAATAACGGCCAATTACTTGATTCAGTTTGTGATGAATAAGGTGGGAAGAGGGAGAACTGTAGGGCCGGCCTGAGGTATTTGATGAGCAAGATGAAGGGACAGGCTTCTGCCGGCTCCGTGAAATTTCTCAAAAGCAATACCAAAGATACGCCTTCAGCTTTCTTCGGAATATTGTTTTTGGCTTGTACATCTAGCCTTTAGCCTTGGATTTCACTGTGGTCTCCTATCCAAATATTACAGAAGCCTGACTTGGCTTAGTGTTTGTTTTGGCTCAGTGAAGGTCAACTAGATGTTACTCTACATGAAAGCCAAGCTGTAGAATTTCACCTCAACCCTGGCAATTGGAATTCCTCTTTTACTTTTCAACTCTCTGGATAGTAATCAAGGGGCTGGCTGTCCCCTTCGAAGCCCTTCGTGGCGGGGGAGCAGGTGATCGGAGGGGCCGTCTCTTGCCGGTCACATCCGCCCGACCCATCAGAGCGGGGAGGCGGGGAACGTCGCGGGTCCCACCCCCGAGGGAGACGCGCCTGGTGGGACCCAGGAGAAGGGCCTTCTCCGTGGTGGCTCCCTCTCTCTGGAACATCATTTCCCCCAGAGATTAGCACGGCCCCCACTCTGGCACTCTTCCGGAAGGCCCTGAAGACCTGGTTCTGCCAGCAGGCCTGGGTACCCCGGAGCGGGATGGAGCCCATTAATCGGCTCGTGTGATCTGTCGTCGGGGTGGCGGGGTGATTTTATTAAAGTACACTATATTAATTTATTGGACTCTTTTTGCTCGTTTTTATTGTTTTAAATGTGGTTTTATATTCTGTAAGCCGCCTGGCGTCGCCATGGGCGTCTAGGCGGCAATATAAATAAATGAATTAAACAAACAAACAAAATAAAATAGGAGGGCATGCAGGCCCTATAGATAAAAGGACCCCATGCGCTGCACGAATACAGGTACCCCTCAACTTACAACCACAACCCAGCCCGAAATATTTCCGTTGCTAGGCGAGATGTTCGTTACGTTGAGATTTGTCCCCATTTTACGGCTTTTCCTTGCCCAGCTGTTGAGCGAATCACGGCAGTTGATAAGTTAGCAGACCCGGCTGTTAAGTGAATCCGCAAAAGGGGGTCCCCCCTGATCCCGGGGGACCCTTCAGGGGGACCCTGCCGTACGACAGCTAAATGGGAAGCAGGGCGTCGTTTTCTCCAGCCTTGACTTGAAGCTCGTCGCCTCCATCTGCGAATTTCCACCATCTTCAGCTGCCTGTTCCCAGCACTGCAAACTGCTAAGCAGTTTTTGTGCGGTTCTGGACTGTTAAACTTTCTTTTTTTTTCCGTCGTTTATATGGCAGGCTTCCTGTTTTTAAAGGTTATCTGGCTCTCTCGAGGGAAAGACGAATATAGCTACGCTTACTTCCTTTGGTTATTGTCATTTTTTGAAAAA
>JANHFL010001257.1:171630-190142 GCA_032468155.1 Oxyrhabdium leporinum | reverse complement strand
AGGGGTAGTGCAACTCATCTGGTCAACCAGGTGAGGCACAGAATCAAACAGGATTCCATGCCTGATCTACACCTAATCTTCAGCCTTTCCGTGCCCAAATTTCTTCTGAAGCTGCTTTTGCTGCAACCCACCTGAAACCCAGTTCAAAATCTATTTGCTATGCCTCCCATCCACGGATGGGGGAAACTGGCTTCAGTCAGAGATGATTAGGGACCGTCTGCTTTCATGCCAGCATGAGTCTCCTCAGTAACCATGAGCTTTGAGGTTTAAAGCTTTTTCATCCCACTACTTGGACAATTATCAGAGTGCTTTCTTTCCAGCAGTCACCTCATCTACTGAACTTGGTAAGCTCGCTAAAGAACGGGATGCATTCGTTCTCCATCTTTTACAAATTATCGATTCACTTGTTTCATTTAATCTTGCCTGCGATGCCAGTGTGATCAGTTTGATCCTCAATGCCAATCACGCTTCCCTAACAGCCATCTATCCGTGTGTGGTCGCTAGAAGTGGAGACCAAACTTGATGGCACATAATCATCACCTCAGCCGGGTTAATTTGCCAAACCGATGAAAAATCTGGCGGCAACTTAAAAGCTAACGTATCTGTTATGGCATCAGCTTTTGTGGACTTTCATTCCCTTCATCAGATGTATGAAGTGTCATTGCAAAGTGCAAGCATGTGCACACATATCCATCCACTCCCTGCCTTACTACTACCATATAATAGTTGCATCTGTTTTGAGTCAAGCTTCCCATTTGGCTTTAATCTACCAATTTCCTGCTACCGTCTCTAGGATAAAGAGGGAGCAATGCTGACGCTTTCTGCAGTTATAAGGGTCTAATTGTTGCTTTGTTGTCTATTGATGGAAAGAAAGAGGAATTAAAAGACTGGAAAGTTTTCTCTACGGTCAGTTTTTTTTCTTCCTTAATGATTGTGTCCTGTATGTGTCCGTGTAAGAGGGCATGTTACACTTTTTAAATTCCTGAGCTTCAAACAGCCAAGCAGAAATTCTTCTCTCCCACCCGGCTTCCCATCAATAGCTCTTCCAGCCTTCTAATTGACTTCTCCCTTGACTATCTCGGTTTGTCGGGAGACCTATGGAGGTTTCTGTAGATAGTGGACCTTGCTGGGGGGAAAGGCTGCCGTAAGTACCATTAATATTGGCAATGAAGTTTAGGGAAGAGGGTAAGATCTGTCTCAGCACTGTCTCAACCAAAGCTGAAATCCACACCTCATACATTTTAATAAAGGCATACAACTGAAATAGAGCTCAAATATAAATGCTATTCCATTCGCTTGTCATCCACCTTTGCTATCCGTGACTCTCTTATTCTTTTTTCCACCTCCCTTCAATTTTCCTCCTTCAGTTGTCCATCTTGGATACCAAGAAACAGATGGCCAACCTCTTGAAGCAATACGCCTTTTTTCATGGAGATTACTCTTGGAAAGGTACAAAACAACAACAACAACAACAAACTAGCTATGTGGATTTTGGTGGGGGTGGGAGTTGCCAGCCACCCTGCTGTATGGTACACAATCAATATTTGTTTGTGCATCTTTGAAGATTAAAGATTAAAGCCATGCCCCGCCTGGGCTGCCTTTGATTAGCTTTTCATCTGAAACTTTGCAGCTGCAATTCTCTATTGCTTCCCCCCCACCCCAACATCATTTCTTTCTCATCCCTAAAAGTGACATAAAATTCTACAATTGTTCCTGCTTCTCTAACTTCAATGAAATCTTACAGAAAAGGAAGGGTGGGATGTAAAAGAAACTGGACAAGATAAGACCCCCAAGAGAAGTGGTTTGTTACTTTTGTTTTCAATTTTCTCCCAATCCTCAAACCACAACAGGCACCAGGAAGGAGAGAAAAAATCATTTGTTTTGGGGTTGTTGTTTTTTTCCTGCTTTTGCATTGCAGAGAAAATAAAGAGTCCCGAGATTTTTACAGTGCTGTCATGCAGAGAAACAAAGCTAATAAAATATGATCCATTGAGCGCAAGTCTCACCAAATTTTCCTAATTCCCTAGCAAAAGATCATTTTTATGGAAAGTGAGAAAGAACTTTTTTAAAAACTAGATTTTAAATAAAGTGTATAAACAAAGACAAACAGAAAATAAGGAAAATGCAACAAAGCAAAAACAAATAAACAAAGGATCTTAAAAAAATAATAATGAGGGTTATGGTGTCAGTGTATCATTAATTATGAATGATGAAACTAAATACTTTGGTGTAGATAACAAAAGATTGTTATTAAGTTTTTAACTAGGATAAAGAACCATATACCAATAATAGTATATGTCATTGCATAAAATTATAAGCTACAGTAGATCAAGTCAAAAATGAGAATTTTGCTTCAAACATCCCATGGAATTGAAATCTATACATAAAAGGATATGTATATCATGCTATTATGATTATGATGATGATGTTACCTTGCTGGGTAATGAAATGCCTGCCAGAAAACCACCAAGCTCAGAGAGCACCAAGGAACCCCACAGTTTAACTCTGAGTTACAACTATTCTTGTCTATCTGTGTACATAAAAGAACTAAAATTTTGGATGGAATATAAATCCATATATTGTTATAAATCCAGGAATTGTGCTTTGAATTATGTGCCAGATTTACTTTTAAGGCACAAAAATGAGAAAGACGACTTTTAATATTTAATATTATGCTCTAATATTAATTTAAGACTTTAAATATTTAATATTTAAATTTGTAATCGATCTTAAAAACCGTGGATGTAGTGGGGCACTTCACCGTGCTGTTGGGGAAGTTTGTATGACAAGCAAGAAACCACAACGAGGATGGCCTGCGATGTCATTAAATGGTTCAACACTGGAAAAAGAGTTTAGAGTTTTTCCTTATATAAGTTTCCTACCATATGTATCACATGCTGTGCTAGACCATAAGGTAATATCGTAAAAATCATGGCTTTCCCAGTTGTAACATATGTGTCATGTCCCAGCATATAACTTTTATATACTGTTGTTGCTCTCTAGCCCCATCTAGTGGCCGGAGAGACAATTACCAATTATATTGTTTGAAGCTGACCCAACCTCCTTATCAATCAGCCAGCAGTCTCAAAACAAGTGCACGCTGGGAAGCCAGACTCCATTTCCTTTAGCATTTGGAGAAGGCAGAAGTACAAGGAAGAATCCATCCTAATCTGTGGCACATGGTCATCCAAGGACAAACCCATATCCCACACACAGAGCATCACTGGTGAGATTTAAATTACTTGTATTTATTAATTGTTATGTTCAGCAATAACTTAATTCAGTCTATCTTGTATTTGGTTCTCATTGTAGGTATTCCTATTTTCGCCCAGTTTCACCATATCCTGTTCTTTCAATAAAGCATTCAGATCTATGCACAAGGACTGTTTTATTGGAGGATAGGTGGGCTTAGCTGCATGTCGTGCTCCACACAGACTATGTAGTGAGGACAGAATATGACTGGGAAAACTCCACCACCAGAAAGGTGAAGAGAGAAAAAGAAAAACAAATTGCAGGGCTGGGGGAAATAGTTGGGAATAGCTTGGACTGCGAGAAAAGAATAATTCACTATTAGATGAAGTAATGCCAGCATTTTCACTAGAAGCGCTGACAATAAAACTAAAGTTTATTTGGATGTCTAACATGAAATCATAATACTGTCCCAATAAAGGAGAATATTTGTAGCTCAGGGTTGACATGAGGGGGTCCTTGGTGCTCTCTGAGCTTGCTTTTTTTCTTGCAGACGTTTCATGACCCTAACTAGGTAACATCATCAGTGCCAGTGCTAACATCATCACAAGCACTGATGATGTTACCTAGTTGGGTAATGAAACGTCCTCAAGACGACAAAGCAAGCTCAGACAGCACCAAGGACCCCTCATCAAAATACTGTCATAGGAGGAAGCCTTAATGCTTAGAAAATCCTACGGCAATTAAAAAGAAGCAGAAAAAAAAGTAGCTAGATACTCTCCGTGATAACACACGCATTCCTAGCATACTGTCCCAAGAACAAATAAGTCTTTCCGGTAGGGAGATGAAGGAATGCAAACAGTGCCCTTCTAGGATTTCAAATTTATACCCAGCAATGTAGCTGTAGAACTTTATACTGATGTTAAGCCATTGCAAGCTCTCTTTGTGGAGAGGGACTCTACCTTAAATACAGCCAAATCTACAGAAGCGTTTCGATTGTGTCACTGTGGCAGGATAGCATATTTCAGCTTGTTCTTCTCCACATGTTACATCTGGATAACGTAGAATGAAGAAGGGGGAAGAAAAAAAACAACCCCCGAGCCACACATGTTTTGATTGAAGCCTTTTTTCTTCAAAAATGCCAACATTAAAGGAAGGTTTTTTGCTTTGTAAAACTGAAACTATAAAATAGTTCTGAAATTGAATCTGGGGGATTAAAGAAACCACATGAAAAGAAGAATGAATAGCTGGACATTTACTTCCGACACAGAACTTGGAGGCAAACATGTGCCTCCCAGCTTGCTTGAATAAGTGGAATCTTACACAAACAATCCCATTTTTATTTTTATTTCATGTGGGACTAAGAAAATATATTTGGGGTTTGTTATGGATATCTGCACAAAGACTATTAATTTTTAAATTTATAAAAGTCCCCCAAACGCTTTCAAATTAAATTGGGAAAATGAGATGAAAACACCAAATTATCCCTAATTTACTTGGGCAATGTGCTTGATCTTACCTATAGCAGGAGAGCCTTTTTAGGGGGCGCAATGTGCATGTCTACAAACAGTAGATCTATTATCTGTCTTCAATACAAATCTACTCATCTGACCCCACAACCCACAGGAATCTGTAAGTTTCTTGCTCCCTAAAATCATTCTGTTTGTCTTATCTATCAGATCCCTTCTGATCTAATGTGGAATTGAAAACACTAGCATGAATACCTCCAACTTGCTTAAAACCCACATTTGTATGATGACCACAATCTCCTTTCGCAAGGCTTATGGCATCCATTTATTTAAAATGTTTACAGCAAACCCCCACATTCAAAGAATCTCCATGGTAGATTATGATTCATTCACTAAACAAGGTAAAACAGTAAAGCTAAATAAAATAATTTACTTTCAAACACTCAGAAATAAACTTAACAGAGCTAATAAAGTATTTAAGAACAAAGGCATTGTCAGATTGTGAATGTTGTCCTAAATGTGAAGATAATAAGCCAAGTCTTTACCTAATGCAAATAGATAATGTTGACAGGGGCTCAGCTTCATAGGGAAGTGTAATCAGTACCAAGGATAGAGAATAGTACAAAAAATTAACCGGTTATCGTAGGTCTATCTATGAGTGGTGTGGTAGCCTAGAGGTGGAGCTCTCGCTTCACAATCAGGAAGCTGTGAGTTCAATCCTAGGGAGAGGCAGATATTTCTCTTTCTGGGCATGATGAGTATATATCTGCTGAATATAACTCCGCATTGGCGACAGGAAGGGCATCCGGCCAGTAAACACTGAGCTCCATTCAATTACTCCATTCAAGTACACCCGGCAAGGGATAATGGGGTCATTAAAAGAAGATGATGATGATTGTAGGTCTATCTATGTGGTTGCTAAGAATTGACAACAACTAAATGGATCGTATTCAGTCCGTCAATCAATCAGCTGGGAACTGCAGGAAAAGGAAAAATATTCCCTCGCTTACGTTAAGCAACATACAGGCACTTATTGGCTAAATAGTATTTCCCAATACAGACTGAAATAATAGTGAATTCTTTCAGATTGTTTTGCTATGAGAGATGGTAATGGAGATTACAATAGTCCATTTTTTTCCACCAGAGGTTACCAGATGCGGTCTAACAAACTGATCTATGTTTTTATCAGGCTGCCCACTGATACATATTTATGCTGGTTCTTTAAGATCGGTTGATATATTTTGTTTTTTTCAGGTTACAAAAACTTCCCTGCAGCATTGCTGGAACCATGCTCATTTGTGTCTGGTAATTATCCAAATAGCTACTTATAAATCTGCCAGATATTTCCAAAGCAGAAAATCAACAAAAAGAGGCAATTTTGCTGGTCCATGTACATGCTGATTGAGCCAGAATGGTGTGTCAGCTCTGGAAGGAATATCTGGATCATAACCCAAGCCACAGACTATTACGACTGCATGATAACCTCACAATGCTTGGCCGGCAAAGCCTCATTACACAGAAGCCTCTTTCATAAATCCAACTGTCCTCAAGTGCCCCCCAGTTATCATTTGGCTTAATATTGGGATATTAAAGAAATATGGGAAGATTTTAAAATAATTATTAAAACACAATTAGCTATGTGTTTGACTTAAGAAGCAATATTGTTTTCTCCATTAAAAAAATAATAGGAAAAACCCTTAAGTTGATTGTGTTGAAGGCCTTGCACCTTTCAGAGATAATAAAACTGCCAATCAAAGGAATCTTCAAATATGGAAAGGCTCATCCTTTATGTTTTATAGCCCCCTCAGTGAGCATTAAAAACGTATTATGAAGCTCTCACTGCAGTAGCAACTACCCCCTAAATCTGCATTCATAACTGCTAAAATCACATTTCCTTTCTTCAGAGCCAGCTAAGTCCCAGTTGTGCCTTATCCCCACCCATCCTTTCCACAGCCAAAGAGTTCCACGGTTCAGTCCTGGATGACTCGCCATTTTGAAAAATAGAACAAAATTCTCTATGTCCCCACAGAGGCAGCTTGGGTCAGTAAGAGAACAGATTATGCCTGCTGCAACACCAAATTCAGGAAAAAGAAGACATTTCATCAACTGATAAAAGAGTTGTTCAACAAAAAATATTGCCCCCTTATGTCCAAAGTGGGAATTCCACTTTTCTTGATGAAAATATAGGGGATTTAAGAACTTAAGTTACTAGTATCTGCTCATAAGAAAGACCCACTGAGTTTCACAAGGTTTCTCTCAGCTATGCTAGAAATAGTTAGGCAGCAAGCCCTATTGAATACTGTGAGCTCCAGAATAGATCCACGTGTATTTTTTCACTATTTATTCTCTGAAAGACTATCAAAATTATCATGTCACCCCATCAAGTTCTTTTCTCTAGACTTGCCATACTCAACTCCTGCAACATTCTTCACAGGTTTTTGTCTATCATCTTAACTGCTGGCAATCTGTGTGTGTGTGTGTGTGTAATTCTGCATGTAATGCAACAGTATATTGACTGGATTCAGAACCTATGACCTGTTTGGTTCATTTAGAGAATTCCAGGATCAGATTTTTGGCGTTTGGAGGTAAAACTCAACAATCCCCTGTCTGCAATCCAAAGAGTCACTGTCTGTCAGTTAAACAGTCAACTCAATGCATGGTGGTCTCCTATGCTGCCCCTACCTGTCTCTTAACAGGTGAGTGTGCATCTACAGCTGGGGTGTCAAGCTTGCAGCGTCACGTGACCTATCCCAATTTTTTCCCCCGTTCGTTAAACCAGGCGTGGGCGCGAGTTTGACACCCCTGCTCTAAAGTAAGGACTGTAATAAAATTTAGGACGTATTTAAGCAATTTATCAGTGCTTCAACAATAATTTTCATAAAAGAGTTGTCTCTTTATGAATTCAATGCTTCCTCCAAACAGTATCAACAGTCCTAGGTACACCTCTTCATCATATGGACCAATTGGCAGTGATCACCTCAATTCTTCCTCCCATTTTCTCCTTTGCAGAGAAAAGCAAGAGATACTTAAATTCCTGGCATCGTGGTTGATGTTGCTTCAAGTCCCAGAGTGCAAATGACTTTCTGGTTCTAATGAGAAAATAGCTGTGCCGCAGCAGCTCTGCTGCTGAATCCTGCTGTGGTAATTGCCAGCTCTCCTGTCTTATTTAGACTGGGAGCTTTAAGCTGCTTGCATCTTGCTGTGTCAATGGAGCTAATGGCTGAGAAAGAGCCACGTTTCCAGTAGTCTCAGCAAGGGCCATTTTCTGCCCTTTGCTCACAAGAGACATTTGCTGATATCGTGCCCTGCTCCAGTCCAACTTGGCCATTTTGAATTGAAATGTCCTCAAATCTATTTGAGGTAGATTTGAAACCAGAAATATTTTTGTTGGGTATAATACCAGAAAGTTATAATACAGGGTCTATATATTTAATTTTACATGTATTGATGGCAGCGAGAATTGTATTTGCACAATATTAGGAAAATGAGCACTCTATCAGATGAAGATATAATTCGGAAAATATTGGACTGTGGAGAGATGGATAGATTGACATTGAAAATAAAAGATAAAGGAGATAGAGAATATTACTTAACGTGGAGTAGATTTTATGAGTGGTTAGAGATAAGAGGTAGAAATTAGATGAAGAAAGATTATTGTTATGTATAAATTAAACATAAACGTGGTTTATAACTATTAGTATGCCAATATAATCAATAGGATTATAAATAAGCTAACATAAGTATATGTTTCATCAAAATCATTCTCTTGTACCACTACTATTGTTATTAGCATATATGTTACTACCTCTTTTTATAAATCTCTTTTCTTTGGTAAAATGATATGGCCGGACAATGCACTGTATTCAAAATGTTTATATATCAATAAATAAAAACTCGGACACACACACAAAAATGAATTGAAATGTCCAAAGGCCACAGCTTCTATAGAATTCTAGACAGAAGCAAACAATTGTTTTAAAGTATTTTCAGAAAATTCTAGAAAATTGATGTGTACCGTCACTTGATTTAGTGATACACGTGCAAAAAATGCAGGTGTGGTAAGCTGCTTTTGGAGACAGAGGCATAAGGGATCCAGTTGGAACTGCAATTTTTGAAAGAACTAGGTTCATATAGTATGATGCAGGGCCAGCAAATATACACAGAGGAACATTTTAATTAAGCATAACAAAGCAGCAGGTGGTAGTAGGCTGAGGCCTATTGACTATAGCAGCCACTAAGTGGCAGTAAGAAGACACACCGTGCAGAAGATTCTCTCCTGCACTATTTAGCATAGTGTTTCTCAGTCTTCACAACTTTAAGATGTGCAGACTTCAACTCCTAGAGTTCCCCAGCCAGCAGGAGATTCTGGGAGTTGAAGTCCACACATCTTAAAATTGTCACGGTTGAAAAACACCGACCTAGCAGTTGTCCAGATTTTTGTTACTTAAGTCCCCTAGTGCTGATGCAACCTACCGTACACTGTTTTAAGCAAGAAAGCTCTCTAGGCAACATGGGATGCTATTTTGCTTCTGTGGGGAAGTCCCAAGCACCAACATCTGCTCTGCTCTGCTCTGCTCTTAATGTGGACAAGGGCTGCTCGTCTGAGACGCTTGCCTTGAGGGCCCAGAGAACATTACTTATGATTTTGTTTGATTTGTTAGCGTTCATGACACTGCCGTTGTAAAAATAATTAAAGCAAGCGCACAGATAAAAGGGTTGGAAGGGTCAGGGTCTTTCAGAAGACTAGGTTTGGGCAAGAGAGTAACATAGGAGGAATGTGAGGGGGAAATGGTCAATTCGTCAGAGGGTCAAGCTATTGTATCAATTAACCCACAGTAAAACAGGTTATCTCTGATTCAGATAAAGAAGAAAAACCAAGACTGGTTTGAAAGTCAAAGATCTCACAACATAGTCATCTGAAGCTAAACTATTTTACAAATAGCCATATTTTAATAGCATTTCTGCTTCTTTGCTGCTCCATCTTAACTGTTACGATCAGCAGCATCATGTGCACATTTACCTGGATAACAAGTCATTTACTTTACCATGTTACATATTAGGTTGTGGGTACACTTAACTAAACATGTTTAGTAGATGCAGATTTATATTCCACGGGGCATTTGCTAAACTGTCGTGGCATGGGAATACTTGAAGATCAATATGCCCAATTGAGCTGTTATGCCAAGATAAATATTGTTTTATTATTATGTGGCTTAAAACTGCATTTGGTGAAGAAACAAATTAAAAAAGTAGGATTTATACCAGAATTCCAAATGACAAACAATTATTTTTCTGCAGTGTGTGCAAGTCAGAAGCCAAGAAAACTACTGTGGTTAATCACAATATTTGGGTTGTTGTTTTTAAGCTGGAACAAAGTGAAGTATTCAGTTACTTACCTGTGTAGAGCCTCTTTTCTTTGTCTTCAGACCACTTGTGTTTGCACCAGAATTGTTTCTGCAACATGTTAACTAAGGAGAAAAGTAATCAAAATAAATTGAAAGTCAAATGCAATGGTAACCATTAGCAACATTTTCCAACTTCAGAAACTAAACGAATAATTCACATATCTTTTCAGAGACAAGGCGTAGAACTAAGTTTTCACCTGCACTTGGTTCATTCATCTCCAGGTAGGATTGTATGTTGCCAACAGGAAAAAAAATTTGCTGAAGAGCCGCGAAATTTCTCTTATCAGATACATTAGGAAGACTCCCAGTTTCACTAGCCCTAAATGGGGGAATCAAATGACAGAAGACTAATAGACTATATAGAAATTTCTTAAAACTAAAAAGAAAGGAGATTTAAAAGGAAGATATTAAAACTGTACCTCTATTTTTTAACTATAAATGCCAATTTCAAAAGAGTGGTTGGCATGTAAAAACAATAATATTTCATCGTAAAGGTATGCCAGTCAAATGTTTGATAGACACTTTAAGAGTTCTGGTTGCTCTTCCTGTTTAACTATATTAACTATAACCTGAACTTGGACCAATTTGCTTTCAAACAGAGAATATCTTCAATAATATAGTTTGTGTAAAGTTATAAGGCACAACCGTGCTCTCCAAAACAGATGAAATAGTTTAGAAATAGCAAATAGGAGAAAAAGAATAAATAAAACCAAATTTTAGGCCTGCTCTAAGACATCTGTAATATCTTTGAAATATTCTCCTCTACCTGATCTAACCCATCGTGGAAAGTCACAATGTTGGCTGCTGGGTAGGTTTTGGCTTACTACATGTGAAACCAGCTATTACAGTTTGTGAACCATAGTTTATAGTTCAGTCATGCTAGTTTGGGGTTATTCAACACACCGCCACCAAAATATATTGGCTTAGCCACAATGTAAACACATTCCTTGTTAGAAAAACAGATTGTAATTTTAGATCCTGGATGTGGCCCTAGAGAGTTTAAACCAGACTGCAAGTTACATAGTATTTAATTTTTAAAAACTGCCACCTCAAGTGGAAAGAAAATAGTTTTCCTTATAGTGTATTGTCCCTTTTTTTTTCTTTGCTTTCTCAGCCTGAAAACATGAATTATGTTGAAAATGCAATACACAAAATGCATTTTAAATAAATGAAAGAGAAACAGGGTATTTTCATTTGTGCACAACTTAATTCTGTGGGTTTCTTTCTGGTTTGCTCTTGTAACTCTTGGGCATATATAGTTCATTTCCATTTACTACGTGGCTTTTTGTAAATAATCAGGTGCAGTATTTTAAATTAGAAATAAAGCTTCTACAATGCTCCCCTCCAATGCATTGGTTGTAGGAACGACCCAGGGCAAGTTTCAAACCCTCTAAATTTTTTAAATATTAAATGCAAATTTCTGCAAGAATTATTGAGGAGAAAAGGAGTCTAGTCGCAAAACTAGCCTTTATTGCTCAGAACTTCGCTACAAAAGCCAACCTTGGTAGTCCACACGCATTTTAGAAGGAACTTCAGGATTAAGGAACTTCAGTTTTTGAGGGGCAGGGGGCACCTTTTGTAAAAACAGCAGCGCAAAAACCTAAAGTAAGCCCCTTGCACCCAAAGGAAATTCAAAGTATTCAGCACTTCTGGGGCTGCGCATGCGCAACGCTTGCCGTCGCCAGTGTCTTTTTCCCGCCCTTTTCCCGCTCGTGGTCTTCAGGTCCCGCCTCTTCCACATGCGCAGAAATAACAAACGCTATTGAAACGAGCTTCCGACGCCTCTCCTCTGTAACTTCACATAGTCCTTGTAACGCATGCGCACAACACGGCCGAGTGGGCCATACCACTCCTGGGTTTCTATAAGGGAGGAGGACCGTAGCGTAGACTTCAAATTACTTCCTTTTGCGAGGAAAGAGAATATGAGAAACTTCGAAACGGAAATCATACTAAAAGAATTTTGAACTATGCGCCCTCCGGAGCACATTTTTTTCCCGTGGCGATGGTAAAAGCCTTCAGTGACAGGTCACGGCGTCCCCCCTCTGAGCGACTTGGCGTGGCTCGTTCCGGGACCGCGGCTTCGGTCCGCAGTTGTTGAGGGAAAAGAGGGCGCCGCCATTTTGTTGACAGCGAGGAGAGTGGAGGCCTCAGCCGGGAGCTTGCCCCAAGGTCCTCTCGCGGCCCAGTCGCAACCGATTCTTTCCTGCCCTGCCTAGGCTTCGCGCCAACGGTGAGTCCAACGCTTGGAGGACGAGTCGGCGCCGGGGGTGGGTAGGGGGAAGGCCGGGCCCTCAGGCGGAGGCTGCGGTAACCCTGCCGAGCCTCGATTACGCGTATGGGCCTTTCTCTCGCGCGCTCCCCGACGCCACGCAGGACGGAATAAGGCGCCCTTCTCCAGCTGCGAGGCTTCCATGTTTGAGGGACTACGATTTCCACAGAGGCCTTCTTTTCGCAAAGGTGGCCTTCCAGTTCGCGCTGGCTCCCGTTGCGGGGCCCCTCCCCCGCCATCACTTTTCCCAGTCAATGCGTGTGGTGTTGGGTAGACGCTGAGAGGAATGGAGGTTGCTGGGACTTGTAGTTTCAGAGGTCTTGGGTCGGAGCAAAACAGTCCTCGACTTACGACCACAGTTGAGCGGGGGCGCCCCCTCCCCCCCAAATTTGTGTGTTTCAAGCGAGACACTTGTTAAAGCGAGTTTTGCCCCCTTTGGCGACCTTCCTTGCCAAAGCTGTTAAGCGAATCACTGCAGTCGATAAGTTAGTAACCCGGTTGTTAAGTGAATCTGGCTTCCCCTTGGCAGAAGGTCGCCAGAGGGGAATCGCGTGACACCCCCCCCCCCCGAGGACACAGCAACGGTCATAAACACGAACCAGTTGCCCAGCCTTTTAATTTTGATCACATGGTTGTTGGGGGGGGGATACTGCAACGGTCGTAACTATGAAAAACGGTCCTAAGTCACTTTTTTTCAGTGCCGCTGTAACCGTGAATGGTCACTAAATGAGCTGTTGTAACCGTGAATTGTTACTAAATGAACTGTTGTAAGTCGAGGACTACCTGTACTTTTCAGTGCCTTTTCCTCCCGCCTCTGATTTTTGAAAACCTAAATAAAGGTCGGACTAAGAACTTGGATGGGGGACCACTAGGAAATCCCAGATCTGACACTTCGGCTGAGAAGTTAAAAAAAAAAGGGGGGGGGAGAAAACCATCCCTAAAGAAGGCAGTAAACGAATCGCTTCCGTATTCTGCCAAGAAAATTTTGTGGATGTTACCATAGAGCCATGAGAAGTCAAGGAAACTATTTCCAAAAACTGGCAAATGAGTTATCTCCTTTGATAGGCCAATTGAGGGGGGGGGGGAAAGGAATTTTGTGTGTAATTATTTCGAAAACATTTAATCTGGTTTCCGGGGTAACTTTCTCCCAGGGTGGCTAAATTTGTACCTGTTTATGCCATCATAGTGTGTGTCTACAGTTGTAAACAAAAAAAACAAAACAGCTCCTTGCAAGAAAATCCATTTGGAACAGAAACTGATTGTAATTGAATTTCTGTGAGATCCAGCAAAAGTTGTGCACTTGCCATCCAATAAGAAATTTGTAAGTGGTCTATTATGGGCTACCAGCTGGAGGGGGAAATTAGCTCTGACATCCCAGAATGAGAGATGAGTCAATTCAAGAAAATACATACATTTTATAATACGGGTAGTCCTCAACTTAGGACCACAATTGAGCCCAAGATTTATGTTGCTAAGTGATAAATTTGTTGAGTTTTGCCCCCTTTTACAAGTGTTCTTGCCACTGAATCACCGCAGTTGTTAAATTGGTAAGCCGGTTGTTAAGTGAATCTGGCTTCCCCATTGACTTTGTTAGAAGTTCACAAAAGGTGATCACATGTCCTTGGGACACTGCAACTGTCATAAATATGAGTCAGTTGTCAAGCATCTGAATGTAAATCACATGACCATGGGAACGCATGCTGCAAAGGTCATAAGTGTGAAAAATGGACATAAGTCACTTTTTTATTGCTGTTGTAACTTTTGAAGAGTCACTAAATGAACTGTTGTAAGCCAAGGACTACCTGTATATCATCTTCATTCCATTGATACTGTTAGTGACATTTTTATTCTAAAGCAGTCTTCTTTGGAACAAATGAGTCATAAATCCCTTTTGTGGGTTCTTTGAACTATAGGGCCAATTTTTTTCTATTTGTGATGCTAATGCTAATGAAACTCTTAATAATGGGAAATAGGGTTTTAATGCCTATCCCCAAAGACTGTATATGCGTCTTCATGTTTTAACATATATTTTAGAGTCAGAAACAGATTCCGTACAATAATACTGAACAGTAGTCCTCGATTTACAACAGCTCATTTAGTGACTGCTCAAAGGTATAACACCGCTGGGAAAAATGAAGGTTTTATATTTAATTTTTTCTGCATAATTACTACTGTGGCAATTTATAGTTAAAAACAAGATGGGTGTTGTTTTAATTATACATTTATCCATATCCATACACACCTTATTCTGTTCTCTTTGAGAGTAAGCAACATTACTAGCTTGTAATGTAAAAAGAGAAGATAATCCAAAATAAATAAATCATAATACTTTATGATTTTGTTTAAGAGATAGGGACCAATTTTGGTATTGCAATGTAAACCAAAGTTGCTGTTTGTTTTAACATGTTCAATTGAACAGGAAAGCCAAAGGATATCCATAGTCAAAAACTGCTGGTGTCTTGCTGAGCTGGTGAAATTAATTTGCTAATCACCCTGTTACCTTTTTAATAGCTGGCTGCCAGTTTGGCAAGATGGCAGGGACAGTAGCTACTTTATAATTAGATTAACTAGAATGTGTTGTATAGGCCTTAAAGGTAGCATGTAAATATAAACTATAAAATTTATGAGCATCTCAATGGCTACTGTCAGAATTAAAATGGTAGTCGGTACTATATCATTTAAATGGAGTGTTTTTGTATGCCAAATGTATCTGAATGTTAAAAATAAAATACTGAGGCAAACTCAGTTTAATATTGTCCATTCTGATTGTAGGTGGATCTTTAGGTTCTTAAAGTTTTTCAATCTCCTGTATTTCTTTCCACCTAGAGATACAAGGATTGAATTTATAGCCTTTACCACACAAAGCATGCTCTTATCATTTTAGTTACAATCTATCCTTTTTCAATTCAAGTTCTGTTGGATAAACAGTGTTTAGATTCTACCTTTAGCCAAAGCACTGATTACTTTTCTTATAAATTGCATGTTGCTCTTTTATTCATCTGTTTCTTTTCACCCTTCAGTAACATCACGGCGGAGATGTCGGAATACATCCGAGTTACGGAAGATGAGAACGAGGAACCCATTGAGATCCCTTCAGAGGATGATGGGACTGTGTTACTCTCCACAGTTACTGCGCAGTTCCCAGGGGCCTGTGGTCTGCGTTACAGAAACCCCGTGTCTCAGTGTATGAGAGGCGTCCGATTAGTGGAAGGAATTCTTCATGCACCAGATAATGGCTGGGGAAATTTGGTATATGTGGTGAATTATCCCAAAGGTGTGTGTTTAAAGTCATTCTTCTTTTTCTTAAAAAAAGCTTATTAACTATAATCATATATTAAAAATTAAATTAAGTAATAATTAAATTAAATAAATTAAATCAAAATTTAATTAAATTAAATAAATAAAACATTTTATTTCAGCCATGTGTGGAAACAACTGAATTATTTAATCTGTTATTCTTTTTAATAATTGGGAAGGGAAACCACAAATGTAGTAGTAGTATTCTCTCTTAACAGCATATGCATTCACGCTATGAGGTTAGTAAGGCCCCACTTACTGACACCTAACTAAATACCGTATTTTTCACACTATAAGACGCAGCTAGGTTTAGAGGAGGAAAACGGGCAATGACAAAGACAGTAGAGGTGGGGTTCAGCACTGTAAAAGGACCCTGCCTCTGCGGCCTGTATTTTTCGCTCCATAAGACACACAGACATTTCCACCCACTTTTGGGGGGGGGGGAGAAGTGCATCTTATGGAGTGAAAAATACGGTACATATTACAGATTGTATGTGCATAAAAACTATTTCCAAATTACGCATATTGAACATTATGTTGAATGTATTAAGTTTCATATTGAGCACGCCTTTATCTGGAGCAACAGGATTGAGATGCGCAGAGCTCTAAAATCAACTGTTTTTTAATAATATGTAATAAATAACCTTGGGAAGGACTCAATAGTCAAAAAATGCCAAATCCAGTCTTAAGCCTCTGACTGCACAAACAATCATAGTTTGTTACGTATAAGCTGCCCAGCTTCCAGCAACTTTGGGAGTCTTATGTTGCAATTAACGTAATCTGTGTTTGTGTCCGTGGCTGTTTCTTAGACAACAAGAGGAAAATGGATGAAACGGATGCTTCATCAGCCGTTAAAGTGAAACGAGCAGTGCAAAAAACCTCTGATCTGATAGTTTTGGGTCTTCCGTGGAAAACAACAGAGCAAGATCTGAAAGAATATTTCAGCACGTTTGGAGAAGTTCTCATGGTGCAGGTATTTGGCACAAGTTCTTGAAGCTGCAGTTCTTACGTTAGAATGAAACTTTAGTTTAGCTGGCGAAGGACTCAAATGGAGCCACCTCTCAGCAGGGAAGATGCGCCTCTCCTCCCTCTAAGCCAAACGGAATGAGCATTTGAGGGAGAGGGAGCTGATCGTTGCAGCTTCCCAGCAGAGACCGTAACGCAGGATGAAAGCTTCAGCTAAGAGACAGAACATTAGTATTTTTCTGTTAATTACGTATTTCAAATTAACTTTAGAAGTAAGGTGAATATGGTGACATAATGCTATTCTGGCCCTACAATTTCCTTTTCTAAACCTAGGTTAAGAAGGACATCAAAACTGGCCACTCAAAGGGGTTTGGTTTTGTAAGATTTACTGACTATGAAACCCAAGTGAAAGTCATGTCTCAGCGTCACATGATCGACGGAAGATGGTGCGACTGCAAGCTCCCCAATTCTAAGGTACATGACGACATTTGTGGGCTTGATGAATCAAATTGGGCCCAAAGATTTTCCTCTCTGAAACAAGTTGGCAGAAGACCAGAGTGGTCCAGGTATCCGTATGACTTGACGGGGTTTTTGCAAGTGGAGTGAAGCACTTCTTAGTTTTCAGATTTCAAATTCCCTGTCACATCACTTGAGCTTTAGAGGAGACAGTTTCGGAATTTGAAATTTTTCATTGACTAATTTGCTGCATTGTTATGTGGAGAGGGGGGGGGAGGAGAACCTTTATTGGTTACAGCCTCTGTAACTGTTTTCTATTAATATAAATCTTCTGCATTGGTACCAGCAAAGTCCAGATGAACCTTTGCGTAGCAGGAAGGTGTTTGTTGGGCGTTGCACTGAAGACATGACTGCAGATGAGCTCCGTCAGTTTTTTTCACAATATGGAGAAGTCGTTGATGTCTTCATTCCCAAACCATTCAGAGCTTTTGCCTTTGTTACGTTTGCTGATGATCAGGTATTCACCCAGTGCCCTCTTTGCCCGAGGAGCGTGCACTGTTTCCTTAAGCGGTTTTCATAACATTCCCATTTAATTTCATTGTGTGTTAAATGTAAATGCAGTTGGCTCTTGAATTACGAGACACATAAATTCCATATACCCTGTTAATACTTTATTCCTGTCAGCTACACAATCATTTTAAGGGAGGTTTTCATTCAGGAAAGCTTGATCTAAAGTATCTCAGTATTACTGTGTAATTAGATGCTTCCATTTCATTGCCACTGTTTAAATAACAACAGGCACAAAAGCAAACCTTGTAAATAAACTGGCCGTTAATCATTTTTGCCCTTGAGAAGGAAGGAAAAGCAACTCTTAACTCTTGTTTGTCTGGGAGGCTGATTAATCTTGCCACACAGACTTCTGGGCCAGCGGCTACTTATGCGTTCGTATGAAGCAGTATTCAATCCCAAAATCGGCTGCCTAAGGACTATAATTGGGGTAATTGTGTGGGATGGGCTTCTTTTTAGAAATGTCAGTGGAAGCTTTTTATGAAGAAATGGGCTTCTTGCTTCAAGTCTCCAGCAGAATGAGCATGAAGTACAATGCAAGTTAAATGAGTGTATGTATTTTTTTTAAGAAAAGGAGGGCAGTTCTCCGCCGTTCCGAGGGAATGCTAGTAGTCGGCTAGGTTGCCATGAACGCTTCAAACAAGCCTGTGTACCCACTGCTGCTCTTAACAGCTCTTCTTGTGCATTTGTTGTCTCTCCTCCTTTGCTCCTGTGGTCACTCAGCCCTTCCTCCTTGTTCGTTACAGGTCGCCCAGTCCCTTTGTGGTGAGGACTTGATCATAAAAGGAATCAGCGTCCATATATCCAATGCTGAACCTAAGCACAATAGCAATAGACAGTTAGAGAGAGGTGGAAGATTTGGTGGTAATCCAGGAGGCTTTGGGAATCAAGGGG
>JANHFL010001257.1:93175-111654 GCA_032468155.1 Oxyrhabdium leporinum | reverse complement strand
CTTCATCACTGCCTCAGTTTCTGGTTTGCTTGAATGTAACTGGAAATATTCAAAAGTATTGCTGGAAAATTACTCACGGGAGTGAAGCTGCCCTACTACTTACCTTCGGACAGTTGCACCCCGACACCTGCTTTGCTGCAGCTGGCAAGGCTTTCCTGACGGCCGCTGCAGCCGATAACAGAGCTCTGGATCGATCCAGAGCTATTGGCAGAGGCCTTCAGGAGAGCCTTGCTGGCCGCAGAAGAAGTTCCTGAAGGCTGACAGCAAAAAGAAGGCCAGGGGTGACGCACACAAATGAAGTGAGTCAGTGGATGATGTCCCTCCCCCGAAAATAAGACCCGGTGCCTTTTTTTGGGTGGCAAAAAAAAATAAAATAAGATGGGGTCTTATTTTCAGGGAAACACGATAGTATTTATGAATGATTTCCCCAGCCCGGCCCCCCAGATTTCAACGTAGACCAAGAAAAATCCCCTTTGTTATGGGAACTATCTGTCTCCCTTGCACACCTGCGAAATCGTTCTTGAAAGTTCCCACTTTCTCACAAACTTCAGTGGACCTGTAGAAGTTTCATTTTCTCTGGTTAACCCTCTCATAACAAACACCTTCCCCTCCCCCCTTTTTCTCTAACGACAAGTTGAAATGATGAGACACGTAGATGCCGATGGATACTTCCATTCGGCCACAAGTACGAAGCACAGCAGTGCTACCCAAATATAAAGGGAGCTTTGGTTTTGTTGAATAACTGCTCCGCTCCGTGTTAGGGCTACACTCTCGCTGATGAAGAAGATGACCCCTTGATTTACCAGCACCGCATGCAGAGGAGCAGCCAAGGAGAGGCCCTCGCCAGCGGCCCGGTCGAAACGGGGCCCATGAAGAAGCTGCATGTCAGCACCATCAACTTACAGAAGGTAAACTTTGGGGGCTGCGCTGGGCGGAGACAGGCTTTTCAAGATTAGCAGCGATGTTCAGCCACAGATTTCTGGTGGTTTTTGTGGCGTCAAAATTTTCCAGGACCAGTTTGCGATGATCTAGCACAAGGGTGTCAAACTCAATTTCACTGAGGGCCGCATCAGGGTTGTGTTTGATCTTGGGGGGGCCAGGGTGAGCGTGGCCAGGTCAACGTCACTCCTGTCAAGGGGCACCTGTGGGGGCCGAGTGCTAAGGCAGGACTTCCCTCAGATCCACCCTCACTCTCATTATAGCCCTTCCTTCCTTCCTTCCTTCCTTCCTTCCTTCCTTCCTTCCGTCCTTCCTTCCTTCCTTCCTTCCTTTTTTCTTCTTCCTTCCCTCTTCATTTTTTTCTTCTTCTTCCTTCCCTGCTTTATTTTTCCTTCCTTGGTCTCTTCCCATCTTTTTCTTTGTCTTTCGTCTTTCCCTTTCTCCCTTTCTGTCCCTTCTTGCATGTTCAAATGCAAAAGGGGGAAACATTTCTCGTTTTGTTTTGTTTTTAGTTTGATTTCCTAGTCCTCTGCCAGCCTAAACGGAGACCGGGGGGCTGCGTGTGCCCCCCACCTGGCCCCTGTTTTTGGCTGCAGCCCTCTGCCGGACAAAACGGAGCTCAGTTGGGCTGGCAGAGGGCTGCAGGAGGTCACCACGGCCGAAAAAGAGGCCGGGGTGGGGTGGGGGGAATGCACACAGCCCTCCCGGACTCTGCTTTTGCTGACAGAGGCAGCGCGGGAGGGTCCTTTGCTATTTCCGAGGCAGCGCCAGATGTAACCCGTGGGCCTTCGTGTCACTTTCAAAACAGAGGCAGCATTTGCCAGACTGGTTTTCCCTACGTTCAAAGGACTTAAAAAAAATAAAGCTTCCAGACAAATGGAGAAATAGGGATCGCTGTCCCTGTGCAGACAAGATTCATGGAGGACCAGGCCATCAGTAGGGACTGATAAGGGTAGACAGTTAGGATAGTCTTTTAAACTTCAGGTAGCATTAAAACTTCGAATGGTTGGGAAGCAGCATTAAATGAGAGTGAAGCTTGTGAAATTCAAATTCATCCAGTTATTCAATATGAGAACCAGAACCATCTTGGCTGGATGGGACTGAGAGCTGGCTGGAGAATTCTGGGAATTGAAGTCCGTACACCTTCAGAAACCCGTACATACCTACAGTTGTGTCACCATCTTCCAACTCTTCGTGCCGTCACAAAGCAGCCCGTTATAAACGGCAGAAATTTCTCATTGAGGTTCAGCCACATGATTTTATGGGGGCGTGTGTGGGGGGGGGTGTTTCAGGGCCACAGAAGTGGAGTTGGGGCCTCGTGGCCCCCAGGCCGTCAATTTTTCTGGCCCCGACGAGTAGCGGATTGCAGCAACTCACAGAAGAGCGCTTTGTATTCTAGGCCTGGGGAGCAGCTCGAAGAGTTTCCAAGGATGATTGGCTGGAGTGGTTGAGGCGGCTAAGCCTGGAGCTGTTGAAAGACTCCTCATCGCCCTCACTGCGCTCGTGCTGGGCCTTGGCTCAGGCCTATAACCCCATGGCCAGGTAGAAATTCGACATCAATCCAGGGAGAAGACAAAAGAAGCGTCCTCTTGGTTGCTTAATGCAAGTGTAAAAAAAAAAATGTTCGGAAAAAAAATGTGTATATGATAGTAGAAGGGTTTTGGTTTGCACTTTGAATCCCAAAGGCGCTTTTTCAAGAGTCAACTGGGCTTTCTTTTGGACTCCCCAAAATCCACAAAGAGGGAACTCCACTCAGACCAATGGTTAGCAGCATCAACTCTGTCACCTACAACATTGCGAAACATCTAAGCGCCTTATTGGCTCCTCTGGCTGGCAACACCGCTCATCACATCAACAATTCACAGGACTTGGCCAGCAAGGCTTGGAAACTAAAACTGGACCCGGGTGAGAGCCATGATGTGGCTTTCCTCTTCGCCTGCATTCCACAAGGAAGTCCAGTTGTCTCTTGAAAAAGCACCTTTGGGTGACCTGGATGACTTGAGAAGCTCCGTAGACGTTTGGGATGTGAATTTTTGGAGGCCGATGGTCCTGGGTGTTTGATGGAGAAGCTGAATGTTTTGCAGCAAAGGTTAAAGCGACTGCATGCTGTGCGCTTGAAGATTAACACATCCAAGACTAAGTGCTAGTGCTTGATGGGGAAAATGGAGCGAAGGATGAGCGAGTTGCGCATCATCGCTTGAAAGCGAGAGGGAGTAGGTGTCGTACATCAGTAAAATGTTCACGGATAGCAAATTGGACAAAAACAAATTTGTTCAAATGCTGAAAGAATATTGGAGGGTAGTTTGAGAAGGAAGGTTTTCTAGTTGCCGGTCAGTTCCCAGGTCTGACGGTTGTTTCTCTTAGAAATCCTTCCCTGTGCAGTTATGGACTCTAATGAGATGTGGGTCTGGGTTCAGTTTGGATCAGTGAAGCGGCATGTTCAACGTTGACAGACTGACTGTTCCATTCTCCGTGTCCCCCTTTCCTTCTGCTTCTCCCCCCCCACCCAGAGATCTGTTTAATGCAGCTTTTGTTTCATGCTGGTCTGAGCTGAACGAAGACCAGCAGGACGAACTGATCCGTAGCATTGAGCTGGCGCTGACGTCTCAGGATATTGCCGAGGTCACCCAGACCCTGCTCAATTTGGCGGAGTTCATGGAGCACAGCGACAAGGTAAAGCGCATTGAGGTTGGAGCTTTCTGACTTACTTTTCGTTTTCTTTTTTAACAACTTTGCTCTCATCTCGCAAAGAGACGGATGACTTTGCCGATAATGCCGAAATGGCAATAGTGCTTAAGCTTATATGCCGCTCTGCGCTGCTTCGCGGCCCTCTTCTCAGCGGTTCACAGAGTCAGCCTCTTGCCCCCAGTCCTGGTTTTACTGACCTCGGAGGGATGGAAGACTTGAGTCGACCTTGAGCCGCTCAGGATTGAATTGTGGGCAGTGGGCAGAGTTAAGGCTGCAATATTGCCTTCTAACCAGGAGTGCCAAGTGGGGCAGTAGCTCAGTGGCTTAAGGACGCTGGAGATGGTCTTGGCTCCAGCGGTTCAAGCTCCAGCACTGCTTGGCAGGGCGAGCTCCTGTCGCTCGCCTCAGCGTCTGTCCACCTGGCCAAAGTTTGAAAGCATGTTCTGTGCGCGTAGATAAGATAGGTACCACTTTGGTGGGAAGATGAGCTGGTGCTCTGTGCAGGCAGTCAGATTCCGGGGTGGCTCTGAACCTTCCCAGTCGTGGTACCTTCTTTGCAAGGCAGCTCCAGGGAGGAAAGCGGGCCTTGGGTGACACTGCAGGAAGAGCTGCTGGTCTTTCTCTCTGGTGCAAAGCCAGTTGGCTCTCCTGTGGAGCGACTTAGGAAGCACGCAAGCGTTTCCCATAACGGGGCTGGTACCTTGGCAAGCCAAACTACGACTCTGCAATAGCATTGTAGAGTCGAGGTGGTGCAGAGGTTAGACTGCAGTACTGCAGGCGACTTCTGCTGACTGCCGGCTGACTGCAATTTGGCAGTTCGAATCTCACCAAGGTTGGCTCAGCCTTCCGTCCTTCCGAGGTGGGTCAAATGAGGACCCGGATTGTTGGGGGGCAAGAGGCTGGCTCTGTAAACCGCTTAAGAGAGGGCTATAAAGCACTGTGAAGCGGTATATAAGTCTAAGGGCTATTGCTATTGCTGTCACCTGGGTACTGAACAATGCCATATGCTAATAATAATAACAACAACAACCACTGCGACTCCAGGGCTCATGAGTACGCTTGCATTTAATTGCTTACATAAGATTCTCTAGATCCGAGCTCCCCACCCTTTCCGAATTGGCGGCCCAGAGGGGCAGGCAAATGCGAGTGTGCGCGCACGCGCGAACCCCTGTTGCTCGTGCAAGTGGGGGCAGTGAGCACCCACGATGCTTGTGATGACACACAAGTGGGGCTGTGTGTGTGCGCGCACATATGTGTGTGCATCGGCCAGCTACTCCTGCGGCCACAGGTTGGGGAGCCCTGCTCTACATTGCCTCGGAAGCTTGCGCTCCCATCACAGCCTTGATGCTTTGTCCGGCTTCCTCCGCGCAGGGCCCGCTGCCGTTGGGGGATGACAACGGCGTCGTTTTATTGGGAGAGCGGGCTGCCAAGTGCCGAGCCTATGCCAAGGCGCTACATTACAAAGAACTGGAATTTCAGAAGGGGCCTACGCCAGCCATCCTGGAGTCTCTCATCAGGTAGGCTGTTTGGCGCCCTCGGTTGGCTAGCCCAACGGGACGGAGGAGGCAGCTCTATGTTTCTCTGGAAGTCCTTTTAACAAGACCATTCCCGAGCAAGGATTGGAGGTATCTCTAGGCTTGGCGACAGCTGGTTCTCGTTTGGGGAAATTTGTCTAGAGTTCATAAGAAAGAAAGTGGAGATTTCTTTTTTTAACGAGAAACACAGCATCGTGTGAAAAAAATATTCATGCTAAATTCTGTCCTTCCCTTTGCATAGTAAGTAGACAGAACCAGAAACCTCAGCACCAATATCCAGTTGATATTATCCAGAGTGTTGTTTTTTTTATATATTTGGGGTAGGCTGGGGGAGAGTCTCCATGTCACTGGAACAAAGATTTATAGCTCTCCTCTGCCAGTAGCCAAGTGATCCTTTTGCAACCTCAGATACTTCACAGCGTTGACACCAGATTAGACACACACACACACACACGTTGGTTGACATTTCCAGAAATTCTCCTTGACTGGAAACCTTTTTGTCCGGAGGACTATATACTTGGCCTCAAACTCAGTTTTAAAATCAAGAGGATTTTATTATACTGTTGATGGGAAAGAAGAGTTTGGACAGAGCACTATTTGGTTTACAACAGCCCCAAAAAAAAAACCCAAGCATCCTAAGGATCCGATTTCCATAAGCTTCTGATGTGGAGCAATCCACTATGCAATATGCTTGGCAAAAAATCTGGCGTAGCTTCTCCCCTCCGTCCTCCCCGAGATTCCAGTCCACCAGGGAAATAAAGAAAGGCAAATCTACGTTAATCCCGGGGAATACGCGGGCATCATCCCCATGGAGAACATTATAATTCAAAAGATCCAGAGACGTTCAGCTGGAGGCCGAAAGAGGCAAGCCCCTGCCTTGCTACCAGTGAAGGGCATTCCCCGTACGTAAGCTCACTCCTGACATCAATGACGGTGCTTCCCCCTCCCCCCTATCTCCCCATCCTCCCGGCCCCTCCTGTAGAGGTGAGGCCATCTCCTTACTCGACTCTCTTGGGGGTCCCTCTAAGCCTTGAAGTCCTTTGACCGGATCTTCATCTCGACCCTCTTCAGGGAATAGTGTTTCCCACGCCAGCTATACCAGGTGATGCCATCGATGCTCTTGTTAGGGACATCCCTACGGTAGTAATGCCCGTTCAGGTTGGAGTCTGTGCAGCAGTTGTACCAGTAGCCGCCTGTTGAGAAAGAGGACGATGAGAGGTTCATGAAATCTTTTCACGCCAATATAGTGATCGTTCTGAAAAGGTCCTCATCGTCAGCGGATGTCTTGCCTGGCACCTGGCCGAAGGCCAACACATGGCAAAGCATCGGGAAGATGGCCGTTGCCGGTGTCTGAATGTTCACTATAGGTAGTCCTCGACTTACAACGGTTCATTTAGGGACCGTTCAAAGCTACAACGGCACTGAGAACAGTGACCTAGGATCGTTTTTCACACTGATGAGCATTGCTCAGGGGATCAAAATTCAGACGCTCGGCGACTGGTTTATGGCGCTCGCAATGTCCTGGGGTCCCCCGATTCCCCCTTTTGTGACTTTCTGACAAGCAAAGTCCGCGGGGAAGCCAGATTCCGCTTAACAACCGTCTGACTGACTTAACAACTGCAACGATTCACTTAACAACTTGTGGCAAGGAAAGTCGTAAAATGGGGCAAAACTCGAGGACTACCTGTATTGAAAATGACACCAATCAGCTCATCCTGGGTGGACGAGGTGGCTTTCTGCTACTGCTAAATAGTTGATGGAGCAGGAAGTTCAAAAACGCTATACTTCCAAGAGAAATGGGGAAATTCCAAGAACAGAGTAATCAACACTTAGGAAGAGTTGCCTTTCTGGAATCTGGGCAAGAGCGGTCCCGCTTAACAAACATTGATAGCAGGAAGAGGAGGGGTTTTGGGCACACAGCTGACCTTTGCGCAACTGCGCACAGTGATCGAGGCACTTGTCGTTGTCCTTGTCCATGGTGCTGAAGGCTGTGTTGTTATGGTACCGCATGGAGTCGCGTGGCACGCTGCCACTGAAGTTGGCCAGGGAGAGGCGGTAGTTGCTCAACTCGTCGCCCACCGCAAAATGACTGTATTGGGCAAAAACACTGTTGCCATCCCAGTCCTGCAGGGCAAGAAGACAATCAAAAAGAGACACCGCTTATTCACCGTCTGTCACAATTCGCCACGCCAACTGGCCACGGGAGAACCTGCCATGGACAAGAGTTACACCACCGTCAAAGAAATAGCGATAGCACTTACTTATATACCGCTTTACAGTGCTTTGCAGCCCTCTCTAAATGGTTTACAGAGTCAGCCTATTTCCCACAAGAATCTGGGTCCTCGTTTTACCCACCTCGGAAGGATGGAAGGTGAAATAGAATCATTCAAAAAAGGGATGCAAAAGAAGGGACAGAACGAAATTTGAACGACAAAAATCAAAATGTATTTTTTTTATTGATTTTAAATAATTAAATCGAATTGTTAAATTGTCCCGCAGTTGGCCGAGTTGATTCAGGGAAATATTTACCTGAATTATTGGTGTTTCACCAAGTTCTCGGGAGAGGAAGTGACTTCTTTGTTTAATTGACGTTTTACATTCCTTTTACGCACCAGCCACAGATGAATTTGATCTGCTAACCTGAAACTAACCATCCCTTTGTGCAGGCCTTAGGCCTTAGATTGGATCCCGCTTTCTGGATTTAATAAATGCAGTAATGTGCAATGGAACCCATTTTTTTTTCACGCACTGCCTCCAGTTAGCCGGTGCTGCCCAAGGAAAATAGTTATGCAGCCTAATCATGGTCTACGCTGCTTGAGTTCGATGAGACACAGGCCATGACTAAACTGGGATTATTAGTCCACCTTTGGCAACCCTTCCTAGCTACCTCGACATTCAAGTGTTTCTCATTGTTTTCAAGTTCCTTTTCTCTTGAACGTCGCAACATCCCGCAGCCTCTGACCGAGTGGTCCACGGAAGGTAAAGCCACCCTACTTGCCTCCAGCTCCACACGCAACATGGACGGCCTCCTGGAAAGCCGATGGATGTGCTCGTTTCCCAGCCAGAAATCTCCCTGCAGGCTTCCAAACCCTTCCTTGTACTGCTTCCAATTTTGGCTGAAAGAGATCAAGCCAATTTCCCGCCTTTGTATGACAGTCCAGCCTCCTCCGTCTGTCTCCATGTCACAGTACACCTGGGAAAAATGAAAAGAAGGGCCATCTCAGACACTCAGGAAGGTTAAGAACCACTCTGGCATGGCGGTAATTTACCGGGACGGTGAATATCAGCGTAACTTCATGTTTCAAGCATATGTTCATGCAACCCACCTACCTCTCTTGTGGAGCAAAACTACCTTTTCCTGGAATGGGAAGGCACTGAAAAGTTGCATGCCATTTGGGGAAGGTGCCAGTAGCAAATCGACGTGGCTTAAGCCTGATTCCATCCCCATGGAGCTGTGGCTGTTTTGTGCACACTTGCACAAAGATAGACGCCATTTCTATGTCTATCGGAATCCTAAACCTTGCATAGCTGCCTGCCTTTCCTCCCTTCCCGTGCTGTGTGTAACGCCTTTACCTGCAATTCTGGACTTCCCAGAAATTCATCAGGGAGAAGTTTGTAGACTCCAGACGATCTGTACTTTCTCTGATAAAGGGAGGAGCAGTCGTACACGGCGTCTGAACGAGAAAATAAAAGCTCAGCAGGTTGAATTGTTCCCACCTGCCGGGAAAACCTGGGGCCCACCGCCTCCTTCTTTGCCTCCAGAAGTTTGATCCGACACGTCGTTGCCATGTGCAACTGTCCCATCGACCGACTTTCAGCAAATAAAGCAAAACCCCAGTTTGGGAATACAGGTAGCCTTCGACTTGCAAGCGTTCGTTTAGTGACCGCTCAAAGTTACAACGGCACTGAAAAAAAGGGACTTGGGACCGTTTTTCACAGTTTGTATTGATGGAGATGGTCTTAGAGATCCTTTGTTTGGGCTGTTTTTTACTGATGGCTCTTTGGCAATTCCTCGACTGGGATATTGCTTACTTGATGGACCCCATTTCAACCCTGAGCTATAAATATTCTCCTTTATTAGTTCAGGCTTCAGTCGACTTTGGAATCAATGCCTGCACAATGGAATTCTTCTTTAAGATTCATCTACGTCTGTCAGTCCTTCCCCCCCCCCCCCCTCCTTCCTCTCAGGTGTATTTCATATATTCCCTGGAGTCAAGCTCTGATGTCTGACGCTGCTCTTTCTGCCTTAGCAAGTGATCCCTCCAGGGAGGGGGGAGCCATCCTTACCTGTGGATGTTAGGTTGGCCGTCTGAGCTGCCTGACGCTGCAGATCGGCGAGTTGGGAATTCATCTCCGAATACTTCCCTTCCATGTCGTTGAGGCGGGCGTCCATCAGCTTGAGGCTCCCTTCCAGCGCCACCGCCCGCGTGACGGCATGCCTCAGGACATCGGCTTGCTTCTTGCTCATCTCCTCTAACAAGGAGGAGAGATTGGCCACCTGGACCTTTAGCTTGTTTAGGTCTTTTAAACATCCGGGGCTGTTGCCGTCCTTGGTCGTCACAGGCTTGTTGGGGAGGATCTGCAGCCATGCTGGGTATATAGTGAAAGAGAAGGTTAGGGCACATAACCAAGCCAGTTGGGGGCTGAAGGTGGATTGCATGATTGCAGCGTACACTTTCTCTCCTCTCTAATTCCCAATAACTCCTAAAATTTTTTTAAAAAAACCCCTCTCCTCTCAATTCAGGTTGTCCCCGTCCCGTTTCTCCCCCCCCCCCCACTCCAATGTGTTGGAATGGAGGTTTTCTCCAAATCAGAACGCTAGTTCTGCAGTGCTGCCTCTTAACAAATCAGTTGCCTAAGAGTCCGTGCTTGCTAAAAGAGTCCGTATCTTGTGTGTGCCTCCTCCTTACGCCCATTTTAAATATTGGTGGCTCCTGACTGTCTCCACCCCTTGCAGCCATCCAGAGCCCTCCCATTTCATTCTGCCCATTTCATTGTTACGAAGGACCCTGAACTTGAAACTCGCCTTCTTAGTTGGGTTATTTTCTCAGGTGGGAGAAAAGGATTTGGGGGAAACCACAATCGTTTCCAGGAAAAATGCTGTGTTGGATTGATGCCTTCCCAACGATTAATCTTTGGCATGTTGAAGACCATAACAGGATTTTATGTCCCGTAAATGAAAGGAGTCCAGCAAATGTCATGGTTTGGTACGTCACGTCCATCTTCCATTGATCGCATCTCTGGCAATCTTAGTGAGCAATTATGAGGTCCTTTGTGGGGGTAACGTCCTCTTGATGGATACAAACACCAAGATGGGAAGAAAAAGGACTAGCTTGTTGGATGCACTCTCTTGAAAAAAGTGCCAATGAGCGCATAGCTCAAAAGGTATAAATCACACACCTGAGCCGGATGAGTTTCCTCAACACCTGTCCGTCTTTTGCAAAGCAGAACATTACGAAGATAACATGATTTCCACACAACATCGACTAAAACTAGGGAGCACCAAAAAGGGACGGTAGAAATGGCAACATCTTGCTTTTTTCTCTCTTCCTTCCCTGGAATTTCAGACTAAAATCACTTGAGCTCAGTCAAGTTTGAAGTATATAAAGCATTTCCTCTCCTCCCTTTTGACAAGTTACAAAATGAAAAGGCACGCTCGACAGCCAGCCAGCCAGCCGAGGGCAGAGAGCATTAACAATTCTAGAGAAAAGGATGGGGTGGGGGAGGAGGAGGAGGAAGGATAACGGCCTATTTGTCAGAAGACGTTGAAAAGAGAGAAAGTCGGAGGTAATGAATCGCCCAACAGGCAGAGCTGAGATGCTCGTAGCTGTCAGGCTGAATGTGACAGCCATTCATCACTTTTATAGCAGGTTGTTGATTCTCCTTCTCAAGAAGGAACTCCCAAGGAACCATAGAAGTTTATTGCCCATAACCATATTTCAGGAAGAACAAACACAACTTGCTGTTTCACCGATAACAAGTCACTAAAAGACAGCTGAGGAACTAAACGAAAAAACAACCCGGTCTTTCGAATGGGGAGTGGATAACTGAGGTCATTTTCATGCTGGCTCTTCCCTACAGAGGCTCATCATCTGAGCTTGTGGATCCAGGATCCTAATAATAGAACCCAGCTAGCAAAAAACAAGAGACAAAACCTTGGATCCTCCAAGCTGAGCACTGGATGGATTACCTCCAAATATGAGTCACGAGATGCTTCAAACAAAGAGAAATTTGTTTGGGTCAGAAGGAGGAAAGAGTAGAGTAGGTGGAAATGAGGGAGCAAGCATGCCATATATTTTTTTGTTTTAACCTCTCTGCTTGTTTACTTGCAGGACAGATGCTTAATTTAGGAGAGTCCATAAGCTGAAACCCGCACTTGCTCAAAGCAAGTAGTCCTCGACTTAGGATCACAATTGAGCCCAAACTTTCTCTTGCTAAACAAGACAGCTGTTAAACTGATTTCTTGTCGCAGTGAAGCTAGGAACACAGTTGCTAAGTGAATCTGGCTTCCCTGTTGAGGTCGCAAAAGAGGATCACGTGACCAAGCCCCCCACCCCCCCACCCCCACCATGCTGCAACCATCCTAAATGTGAGTCCGCGGCCAAGGGTCTGAATTTTGATCCCATGATGGTGGGGGTGCTGCAATGGCCGGGCGAAAAAAAAAGGTCGCAAGTCCGTTTTTTCACTGCAGCTGTAACTTCAGTCACTTCATGAACCGTTGTAAGCCGAGGACCACCTCTTGTACTTGTACTTGTACTACTAAGTTGAACTTCTAAATCTTTTGCTGAGAAAAAAAATCTAATGAGACTCACACACTTTTGGCTGGTGCTTTTTTTTTGTAGTGGACGGCAAACGGGGCCTTCTCAGCGGTGGCACCCCGGTAACTGAGGGGTGGCTTTTCACGCATCGGTTTTTTTCCTATCTTTACCATTTTACCTGTGAGGAACACCCTAAAACAGCTTGTTAATTTTCTTTCTTTCTTTTTTTTTTCTTTTTGCTTTGCTCCACCGTTGCTGAATAATACGTTGCTTCCCATAATCGTTTCTTAACGTGAGAATACGTTGAGGAATGAGTCCCGTTAAATATAACCAAACATTGCAAGAATCCAGCAGCGCAGCGACATCTTCCAATCTTGAGAACTGAAACGTTTTATAACAGAAAACCGCTCCAATCCTTTTTTTTTTCCCCTTTTGTTTGCAGCATAAACAATAAACTGCAGCAACCGGAGGCCGCATCTGGGGTGCTGGAATACGCCATGAAGCATTTTGGAGAGCTGGTAAGGGATCCCTCTGGTTTTGCCCGTCGGGTTGTGCGTTGGGAAGCCTCCTGTCCCACGTGGACGGAGACCGTGCGCGGCCTGATCCTGCCTGCAGGCTGGGAAGGAATCCACCACTTGGCAAATGTCACCTCACAAACTGCCAAAGGGCTACATCAAAAAGATTGGAGCCCACATGGGGACAGGAAGACAAAAGTCAAAAAAAAGGAGAAAGGAAAGAAAAAAAAGCTTTTGTATTCTTATTCTTTTTATTAGAAGTGAAATTCTTCAAAGTTAGCAAAAACAGGAGGAGTCAGGCAGCCCTTTTTCAAACTCACAAGTGGTAAACATGCTGACAAGAGTCTCTATCATTTTATTTTATGTGTTACGAATGCAGTGCTACGTTTGATGAGGCAGTTCACAAACGCTTAAAACAAATGTATTGTGCTGACGGGCTCCATCTAAATATTGGAGGCAATCTAGCTACTCTTTTCCCAAAATTTAGATGCCTTCTTAAAAAAAGGATAAGAAGGTAGGAAGGTTTGTTGTGGTTGTTTTTAATTCCAAAAGGGGTTAAGGCATTTGGGACTTCTTCTGTGAAAAGTCTGCCTTGATGCTGAACTACAATCCATTTCTAAAAAGAAAATTATCTGAGATGAGAATAGAGTTTCTCTGCCTTAGCAACTCAGCAGCTTTAAGCTGCCTGGACTTCCAGCTCCCAGAATTCCCCAGCCATGTCGAAGCCCACCCAGTCTAAATCTAAAATTGCCAAGCCTAAAGTTGCTAAGATTGAGAAATAGTGGTGGAGAAGATTCAGGGCAGCTAAACAAAGTGGCAGAGACCTCTCCGCGCGATGTTTCAACACCTCTTTAGCGTCAGAAAGATTTTCAATAGGTTCATTATAGTTGGGCTGCCCAACTGCCAACGATTGCTGTGTGTGCCAGTTGGGAATGTCTTGAGTTTTCTCCCCTCCCCTCCCCCCAACCATTTCCTGGCCCCTCCTTCCAGGAAATCCAGGCCACCTGGTACGAGAAGCTGCATGAGTGGGAAGATGCCCTTGTCGCCTATGACAAAAAGATGGACACCAACAAGGATGATCCGGAACTGATGCTTGGCCGCATGCGCTGCCTGGAAGCCTTAGGGGAATGGTAAGACTCCAGCGGTGTCTTTTGCCCTTGGGGGCTGCTGGTGAGGCCACACTTGGAATGCTGCATCCAGTTTTGGTCACCACGTTATAAAAAAAAAAGATGTTGAGACTCTGGAAAAAGTGCAGAGAAGAGTGAGGAAGAGCAGCGATTAGGAGACGGGAGGCTAAAACCTAAAGAACGGTTGCAGGAATTGGGTATGTCTCGTCTAATGAAAAGGAGGGCTAGGGGTGACGTGGTAGGGGTGTTCCAGTGCGTGAGGGGCTGCCCCAAAGAAGAGTGGGGGTGTCAACCTATTCTCCAAAGCACTTGGAAGGCAGGACGAGAAGCAACGGATGGAAACCAATCAAAGGGAGAAGCAGCCTAGAACTAAGGAGAAATTTCTCGACGGTGAGGGCAATTAACCAGTGGAACTGCTTGCCACCAGAAGTTGTGGGGGCTCCTTCCCTGGAGGCTTTCAAGAACAGATTGGACAGCCATAAATCTGAAATGAGATAGGGCCTCCTGCCGGAGCAGGGGGTTGGACTAGAAGACCTCCAAGGTCCTTTCCAACTCTCTTCTTCTGCCCCTCCTTGGAAGTCAGTAAAGTAAAGTACAGTAAAAGCAGTGCTTCTCACCCTTGCCAACTCTGAGACTTCGACTCGCCGGGATTGCTTTGAACAGCGAGATGGGCGAAATATAACAAATTTAATAACAAATGTGTGGGTGGACGGTGGGTTTCTCCTGGTTGATAACGCTCGGCTCTTCTCTCCTAGGGGGCAGCTGCATCAGCAGTGCTGTGAGAAATGGACCTTGGTGAATGACGAAACACAAGCCAAAATGGCAAGGATGGCAGCGGCGGCAGCTTGGGGCTTAGGTGACCGTCCATCCCAGCCTTTGCTCTCCGGAGGCCTTCGGGGTGGGGGGGAGGAATCCCTGGGGGTTCATGCTTGGCCAAGGGCGCCTTGCAGAGACAGTCGCCCATCTGGCTGGGCCAAAGGGGGTCTCTCAGACTGCAGAGACCACCATCCCCAGCCGTGAAATCAAGCAATATTCCAGATTCCCTCTTTGGCTGGCATAAAATGGTCACTCTCACACACACACACCACCCTGATATCCACATGCATCCCCTAATTTGGCCCCGGTTTGCAAAGCCTTCCGGAATCAGTGGTGGCTGAAAGATCCTAAATTTTGCAGGCGAAGGTGAAAAGGCAACCCAGTCTGAACAAATCAACGTCGGCATGAGCCAGGCTTAGGATGCGGCATAAATACACAGCTGCGAGATTTTGACCCAGCCTCTTGCTAGGGGCCCAAACCAGATCCTCCCGTTGGTTCAAGCTAGGCTGCTCTTCTCCTTTCTTTCCCCACAGGGCAGTGGGACAGCATGGAAGAATACACCTGCATGATCCCAAGGGACACCCATGATGGCGCCTTCTACCGCGCTGTGCTGGCTCTCCATCAAGACCTCTTTTCTCTGGCCCAGCAGGTATTTCCTAAAGCTCGCCAGCCGTTTGGGGATGCGGGGACTTTCCTTCTTTTGAACCCCATCCTAGCCTGTCAGGTGTCTGCACTGGGCAACCTGCAATTGTTGTTGTTGTTTTACTAGCCACCTGCTTTCTACCAGCATAATGAGCCTCCAAGATCATAATGGCCTGCTTATCCAGAGATACAGATCATTGAACTCAATAGCCCTAAAGAAACATTAGGGAACCAGAGTGTTCATCTGTCACTTAACATTTGAATGCTCTCTTGTATTTTGCTGAGGCAGACCACACACACACAGACATCCATCCATCCATATGATTAACAGAATAACAGAGTTGGAAGGGACCTTGGAGGTCTTCTAGTCCAACCCCCTGCTCAAGCAGGAGACCCCATACCATTTTAGACAAGTGGCTGTGCAGTCTCTTCTTGAAAGCCTCCAGTGATAGAGCACTCAGTATCTCTGTAGGCAAGCTGTTCCTCTGGTTGCTTCTCTCCTTGATTAGTTTCCATCTGTTCCTCCTTGTCCTGCCTTCGGGTGCTTTGGAGAATAGCTGGACCCCCCTCTTCTTCGGGGCAGCCCCACAGATATCGGCACACTGCTCTCCTGTCACCCCTAGTCCTTCTCTTCACTAAACTAGCCCTCCCCAATTCCAGCAGTCGTTCTTCGTATGTTTTAGTCTCCAGCCCCCTAATCATCTTCGTGGCTCTTCTCTGCACTTTTTCCCAAAAGTCCCAAGATTTATTTATTTTTAATAACGTGGTGACCAAAACTGGATGCAGCATTCCAAGTGTGGTTTTACCAAGGCCTTATATCCCGGGAATGATTGTTGCTTATTTTTCAAAAGTAAACCTGTTCTGGAAATTCGAGGCCGATAGAAATCTCTTCCCCCCAAAAATAATAATGATAATAATCAAGGCGATCTAAAGTGACCCGGACAAAATCCTTTGCTTGCTAGCAGCGCATACAAGACCGCAAACCCAGGCACTGGAAAGACATTTCCTTGGACGTGACCTTTTTTTACCTTTTGAAATAGAAAAGAAAAAAAAGCTTTGGGTTACGGTCGGGCCGGACGAGGACCGGTTCATATTCCACACCAAAGTGTTGGTTGAGTAACCCTGGAGGAAGCCATGTCCCTTCATGGGAAATTCTTTCGGGGGGGGGGGGGGTGTTCTTTTGTACGGGAACCCAGCTGAGGTTTTTAGGAAGCCGGCGTCTGGGAAGGCTTTGCCTCTTCTTGGAATATTTATTTATCAGATTTGTAAAGACCGGCTGACTTAAACCTACAGCCACATTGAAAAAACAAAACAAAAAAAAGGATTAGAGGCATCTGGGTGAAATAAAACCATCTCAGGCATACATCTTTCCTACCCGGTCCCACTACTCTACCTAGCTCAAGGCCTGGTGGGGAAGAGCCAGCAACTAAAGGATCTTCGTACGTTCTTGAAGTTTTAGATTTCACTGATGGTTGGATTTCTTTGTCTTTCTCTCAACTTTTTCCTTCTCCTTTCAATCTTGTCGTGGCATTCAGAGGCTATATTTCCTGTACCTTCTTATTTGAATCTCAAATGTGTTTTTTTTCTCAGCTATAATTATCTTGTCTCTCTGCCTTCCTTTCTTTCTTTCTTTCTTTCTTTCTTTCTTTCTTTCTTTCTTTCTTTCTTTCTTTCTTTCTTTCTTTCTTTCTTTTCCAAAGCTGTCTGTCTTTGGTTTCCCTGCCACAAAATTTATTTTTACCAGATCACCGAGCGACTTTTTTTTCCTCTTCCCCCTTTGCTTCCCCAACTCCTCTAAGCTTCCCTCTGGCTTTAGGTTGGTTCAATTCATCTTAATCCCTCCTTTTCCTTTTACGTGACATTTCTTTTAATCTAGCACCTTTTTTTAATAGACTGGCTTAGCTCCTTCAGTTACATTCTTAACGACGAGAATAGCAAACAAAATGCTGGGATTCCGGAGGCAAAAATAAGAATTCAGCCTCCTGGGAAAAAGCAGAAAGCTATTTTATTATCCCCAGATTCTTTTCGGAGAGCTTTTCCTCGGTGGAGGTGTTCATTTTGCATAATCTTTTCTCCCCCAGTGCATCGACAAAGCCAGAGATCTGCTGGATGCTGAACTGACAGCCATGGCAGGAGAGAGTTACAGTCGAGCTTACGGGGTGAGTATCTCATCTCCTCATCTAGCACTGCAATCCTTCCAGGTAGTCCTTGATTTACAACAGTTCACTTGGTGAAAGTTTGAAGTTACAACGCCCCTAAAAAAATGTGACTCAATGACCATTTTTTCACACTTAATGAGCTTTGCAGCATCCCCAGGGTCATGTGATTTACACTTGGATGCTTGACAACCGATTCACATTTATGACGGTCACAGCGTCCCAGGATCACGTGATCCCCTTTTGTGGCCTTCTGACAAGCAAAACCAGTGGGGGAACCAGATTCGCTTAACGACCACGTTACTAATTTGACCACTGCACCGATTCACTTAACGAATGTGGCAAGAAAAGCCGTAAAATGGGGCAAAGCTCAAGTAGCACACGTCTCACTTAACAGCATAAATCTTGGGCTCCATTGTGGTCGTAAGTTGAGGACTATCCGCATTCCAGAGCAGCGATGATGGTGCCAACCCCTTTTTTTTTTTTGCAGGCGATGGTCTCCTGCCAGATGTTGTCCGAGCTGGAAGAAGTGATCCAGTACAAGCTTGTGCCGGAACGGCGAGAGATCCTCCGCCAGATCTGGTGGGAGAGACTGCAGGTAAGGCTACCCTGGAAGGAGCAGCTCTGAAGACGCAGGTCTGAGATTCACAATCGGTTTAGGAACTCTGGGAACAGGAGCAGAGCACGGCTCAGGCTCTTTAGGCCGGAACTCCAGTTGCCAGCATTCCCCTGGAGCGCTTTCAGGGACCAACACGGCAACAGTTAGAAGCTTTTTTTATTTTGAAGGGTCCTTAATATCTAATGTTTTGATTGGAAAATTACAGAACTGGGATTCTGCAGGACATTTTGCCATTGACACCATTCGGCTTTTTTGGCCTGCCCAGTTTTATAACCTGTATCCAGGACTTCCAGGTCTTTATCTGAAGTTTGGTTTCCTCCCCATCCAGCCTCACAAGCAGAGTACAGGATCCCAGCTTAGTCTGCCTTCCTTCCTTCCTTTCTTTCTTCCTCCCTCCCTTCTTCCCATTCCCACCTCCTTCTTCCCCCTCTCTCCATCCTACCCTTCCTCCATCCTTCTCATTCCCATCTGCTTCCCTCCTGCCTCCCTCCCATCGTCCTTCCTCCCTCCCTCCTTCTCATTCCCATCTCCTTCCTTCCTCCCTCCCTCCTTCACATTTCCATCTCCTTCCTTCCTTCCTTCCTTCCTCCTGCCTCCCTCCTTCTCATTCCCATCTCCTTCCTCCCTTCCTCCCTCCCTCCCTCCTTCCCTGCCTCCCTCCTTCTCATTCCCAACTCCTTCCTC
>JANHFL010001257.1:41086-60689 GCA_032468155.1 Oxyrhabdium leporinum | reverse complement strand
CCCCCCCCCCCCCCCCCCCCCCCCCCCCCCCCCCCCCCCCCCCCCCCCCCCCCCCCCCCCCCCCCCCCCCCCCATGGGGAGAAGCCTTTTCTGTTACTTATACGATGGTCAGTTGTGCTGCCAGCCAGATGTTTAGGCTCTGTTAGCGTCGTTATGATTTTGCAGTGCGCCAACACACAAAATGATATTTTGTGCTTGTTTCGCTCCTAAGGTGAAATTCACACGTGGGAATGAATGCGTGGCTTGTGTTCCTTTAATCTGCTAAAGCTTTCCAGTGATATTTATTTGTTTGTTTGTTTATGCACGCATACATACATGGAATCCTGATAGTTTCTTTAATCCCAGGAAGGCTGGCAGACTAGCTAACTATCATGGTTAAAATATGCAGCCAAGGTAAATGCAATCGGCCATCCCATTTGAGCCGCAAATGTCGCATTTTCCCCATCTCTAGTAAACTGAGCTGCAATGCTGTGGATAAACCAGACATCGCTGGTCATGCACTAGGTTCATTTCCCAGCTGTAAGCCTTCTGAAGCCACTGCTTGTCCCCAATTGAGTGCACACACTATTGTCAGAAGAATAATTTGGGGTTCCAACTGGAGCCGGGGTTGCACAAGAATAAATAAAATTGAGATCCAGACAGCGGTGAGGAAAGAATAAATATTTATTCCTAAAAGCAGGGGCAGGCTGCAGAGAAATGGGGTACAGTGGCAAACTTTTATAGGGGGAACCTGTCCGGGGTGTGAAAGTGTCAATGTGCTCAGGGATGTGTGTGTGTGTGTGTGTATGTGCTTGTGAACATATAGTTCTGCTGGGAGACTTAATTTAATTAACTCTATTTGTGTTTGCAGGCCTTTTGATATGTGGATTAGGTCTGGCTTACTTATTTGGGGGGTTGGTGAAGTTTGCTAATTTAACTTGGAGACACTGATTCTCAGACCATTGTGGACTCTGTTGATATTTTTAAGGGAAGATGGAAACAGTATAAAGAATAAAATATATCTGGATATAAAACTTCTCACGTATGCTAAGCCATGATTTGCTGAGGAAGCTACAAAGGCTGGTTCAACGTAAAATGCTGATCCATAAACCTTAGTTTGCAGACCATGGTCACTAAGCCCAAACCACCTAAGTTATCTTTACGAACTAGATTGTTCCCTCCTGAGTCACGTCTGTGATCTAAAAGACACGGAGCAAAAGGAAATGGGAGATGAAGAGGGCAAAGGACCGCTCTGCTTTATGCCATTCTGGCTGTGCCATCTTGGGCATGTGTCTTCTCCATCTTGCCTTCGGAGTAGATTCGATAGACTGAATCCTTCTGAATATTCCTAGTAGGTCCGTAGAAGACTATAGTCTTAGGATAGAAATGGAGGATATATTTTTTTTAATCGCTGTTTTCACAAAATATCGATCTTGAATGAACTTGAGAATTTCTGCGCGCAAAACCTGCGGGGGCTATGCTTCCACTCCAGATAGAAATATTTTTTTCAAACGCAGGCTGGAAGTCATCGGCTTGGCATCAAAATATCACCTAGGTTGTTATGCAGTGGTGTAATTTATCTCTGCCTGTTATGACTCCTGCTTTTTAAAAACCTTTTTCAGAACCAACATAGGGAAATGTTTCATTTGCAGTTCGCACCCTAGCCTTCTCTCTCTGGTTGCACTTTTCTTGGCGAATCTGGGCCGAAAGACCTGGTCTCCCTCCCTCCTTCCCTCTGCCTCCTGAGAGAACTGCTCTTTCCAGTCAGCTTTCTTTGCTGTCTTCTGCAGAGTTTTATGTTTATTTTATTTGCCAAAAGTGCTTTCTTATTCAGCGGGAGACAGAAAGGCAACGAAAAAACATTAAAAAATCCATAAACAGCAAATGCAGCTTGTTTGCAGCTCTCCCCGTTTGTGCAATTTGACCAACAAAACAAAACAAAAAAAAAATTCTTCGCACAAGAACAATGGTGTGTGCCTTTGTGTTTGTGCACTGGAAAATAGTCATTGATTACAGGGATAAAATGAATTCAGCCAGCAGAATCTGCCCTTTTCTGCTTCCCTTGATATGAGCAGATAGTGGCAACGATGCGCTAAAATTAATCAAACATGTTGGATCACTAATTAATACAACTAATCCATCGTTATCGTGGTTTTTAGTTACATTTTTAGGGAATCCCAGGGGTTTTTTGCCTGCTTCTCACGGAATGAGAAGTAAGAGAAATGAAAACATCGATAAGCCGGATTAATTATAGCTTGGCCATTATTCCTCAGACAGGAGCTAGTAGATATTATTAAATGATGGATTCCGGTATATATATTTATCCCACATTATCTGGCTTTTCTCTTTTTTAAAAAAAGAGATGAGGTGGGAGACAGGGAAGGAAGCCCCCCTCTTGCTGAAATACAAGGTATAGAATACGTTCGCTGAATAATTGGTTACTTAAACCCTGGGAAATTCATTAATTAAGAACCTTGGATTAGACGACGGCCCACTGCGCAATCCTTCTGCTGCGTTTTCTTTATTAATTTATACATGGGCACCATATTCTCTGCGCTGCCCACTTCGGAGACTCGAGACAGGGTCTTCCTTGCTTCCTTATCCATTCCTGAAAGGACGTCGCATTTGAATGTTCCCCACAAGTATGAAAAACTCCAATATCAATCCTGCCATTCCATTTACTCCGGCACTCCGTATTCTTCCCCGGGGGTTGATGGAGACCAATTTACAGCTGACATGTTTGCCTCCGATGAAAACGAGTTGAAGGACAGACGTGTCTTGTCATCCATTGGGTCCTGGAGGCTCCGATTATAGTGAACTAAGCACCGTGCTCTGTCAAAAAGGATATTAATTTTGCATTTCATTCCCCTGTCTTGCAAATTTACGTCTGCCCTGGAAAAAACAGGTTTTCAACCATTCCTCTGATTTTAACAGTCTGCAGACCCCGGGAACGTCTTTCATCTTAAATGCCATGTCGGAGAAGATGGGAATAGATGTTCTCTCTTGCACGTACCTGTGCCCTGAAATGGTAAATCCCATTTCACCGGCTCCTTATATATATCACGCGAGGCCTTTCATCCGCTTAACGCCTCATTTGCAGTTTCATGGGGAGGAGGTAGAGAGAGAAGATAAAGTTTTTCCACGGATATTTTTTTTTTCAGCACCACGGACAGCGCTATATATGGGTTTTGTTCCTGGTGGGCCTTTGGTCTTTGTGGAAAGGCACCTCCCAGTAGCAAATCTGAAGACCAGCTCTTCAAAGTCACCAACGTCTGTGCTGGGAATGGGGCTGTGTGAGGGGAGGCAAACCAAGCCAGAGCGGAGGAGGAAGGCTTGGATTTAAATCTAACCAAGGAGAGAAGCAACCTAGAACTAAGGACAAATTTCCTAACAGCGAGAAGAATTAACTACTGCAACGGCTTGCCTCCAGAAGTTGTGGGTGCTCCATGACTGGAGGATATTAAGAAGAGACTGGACAGCCATTTGTCTGGAAGAGAGGAGAGGAGAGGAGAGAAAACATAGAATGGAATAAGGGTAGTATAGGATAGAATTAGAACCGGACAGGAATAGGAATAGGAATAGAACAGAGCAGAGCAGAGCAATCTCCTCCTTTATCAGTAGGTTGGACTAAAGGACCTCCAAAGTCCCTCCAACTCTGTTATTCTGTTGTTATTATCCATCATTTGTCTGAAGTGGTATAGAATCTCCTTGAGCAAGAGGGGGTTGGACTAGTAGACCTCCAAGTTCCTTTCCAGCTCTATTCTGATTGAAAAACAGCCTTTGGTGCTGGAATATGTTTGCTTTTTATTCCTTAGGTCTGTCCCTTGGGTGACACCCAGCATCTCCACATCTGGGACCGTCTCAAAGAGCCCAGCAGGATAAGGCAGCTTCTGCCGTTGAGCCTAGCAGGGTAACGCAGCACAGAGTAAGTCTTTTAAGCATTTTGACAACTGCAACAGCCCACGTTAGTCTCTGATCCTTTTTTTTTTTTTCCTCTTTAGCGAAATTCACACATTGCCATAAACTGAGAAAGTGACAGTTGGGCAGGGTCACAAGATGCTGCCTCTTCCCCTCCCCCTTCCCTCCCCATCACAGCTTTCATTTCAGAAATGGAAAGGGGGGGAGGAAACCCGATATTTTGCATTCACTCTGTGCATTCTCCAGAAGCAGAGTTAATTTTGTAGCTCCAGCAGCAATTCCCTCTCTCTTTGCCTTTTTTTTT
The DNA here is from genome assembly GCA_032468155.1 of Oxyrhabdium leporinum. Lineage (NCBI taxonomy): Eukaryota > Metazoa > Chordata > Lepidosauria > Squamata > Cyclocoridae > Oxyrhabdium > Oxyrhabdium leporinum. Next base: position 56,488 of record JANHFL010001257.1, on the reverse strand, counting down.
ATAGTTAGGAGCCTGGCTGTAATTCATTCCCTTGGAGCACTGTAGCCATCGATCAACGGGTTGACAGCTAATATGTCACTGATAGAAGGGACGGTGTCTTCAGGGTGGATGGGGCGCCATAGGCCAGCCTTAACTGTTTTCCCCCCCACCCGTCTTTAATTCCGAACAAAGACACATTCATCCAGGAAACAAAAAAAAACCAAACCAAACCCAAACCTCTCTCTTCTTCTGAGCCTGGCGAGCATTTTGTGTGCTGCAAAGGTAGCTGACAAAGAGAGATTCTTTTGATCGTCTAAATCCAGGCCTGGCTTCATTGGAAAAATCCCTTCCAGCTCCCTGGGATGTTTCGTGGATCAAAAATCATATTTTTTTTTCCCTCCCCCTTACTCCCATCTGGTTTTTGCTCATCTCGCGTAGGCAAGCTACTACTTTTTAAGTTCACCTGCCTCCGAGGTTTAGCGGCTTGTAATTGTGGAGACGTTGCCATGCAGCCACAAGGCAGGAAGATGCAAACAGAATATTGAATTTTTAAAAAAAAGGAGTCAAAATTGTCCTCTCGGCACCAAAATGCCACCTAATAAACCCAATAAATCCAGAAGCTGAATATGTAGCTCAACTCTCAGGGTGTCAGCCAAGGCACTTGGTCTAGTTTTTGATTTATAAGTCATGGGCAACTAGGAAATTTCCCTGTCTGCCCTGAAGGATTTTACAGGTTAGAAGGAGAATGTTCATTTTTTAGCTTTTTCCTTTTCCCCCGAAGTGATAACGAACACCAGAACCTCAATAGCTTGCTCGAGAAACAGACCTCGCCTGTGCAATTCTGCCCAATAAAATCTTGGCCTAGCTTGACCCCAGCTAAAGCTTTGCCTGTTTGCATTATGTTGGTTTGAAATCCAAAGAAGTAGTCACGTTTGTGCCTTTAACAGGAGCCCTCACTTTGTGATTTTATGGGACTATAAAGAAGGCTGCTTTTAAATGGCGCCGCCTTAATTTTGATGCATTTCACCCTTTGATATGTTTACATAGATCTTTTTCCCAATATGCTTACACATACATGGTCGTTTTGGGGTGCTGCCTTGAGGAATCTCTGTTGCTATGACATTGGAGTTAAGTTTTGTCATCTCACAAAGCAAACTAGCCTTTCCCCACCAAGTGTCCTCAAGACATGTTGAAAAACACAACCCAACATCTTTAACCAGTTAAGCTTAAGAATCAGGAGAGATGTGAATAAATTGGGGGAGGGGAGGGGAGCACAAACATTCTGCAGTTCGCCACCAGGAACTGAGAAAGCTTCTTGGATGAGAAGTGAAATGTCTTCAAGGAAAAAACAAACATCCGGTTGCCTTTTGAAGGAAAAAAAAAAAGCACCTTTGGGATTTCTAAAATGATCAACTTATTCTTGAAAAATCTAGTGTTCTTCTCTCCATGTTGATAGCCAAATCTGGCCTTAGGTTCTGTTTTGGTTTACCTTCCCGATAAGCAACCAAGTTGGAAGATCATTTAAAAGCAGTTTATTAGGGCACCCTGCTAAAGTGGGATCTCCCTACAAAAAAGAAAGAACCCTGAGACCCATCTTGCATTCCTTTTTATAGTTAACACAACAAAGAAAATGAAAGAGGAAATTTGATTGGACAGGATAAAAGTAACGTCCCCTTTGCATAGGGAATCAGTTACATGTAGTCGGACATGTTACATATTTGCACCCCATAATATCACACATGCAATTAAAACATCTCCAGCCAATTTATCTTTTCAGTTTAGGAATGTTAGAAGCTATCCATCCATCCATACCACAACAGGATAAAAAGTTTTCCTAGATTCCAGTCGGTACTGAGCCTTAACCTAATTTTTAAAGAGAGAAAATAAGTCAAATTAAAATATAAAGTAACTACAGGTAGTTCTTGACTTACGACTAACAATCGAGCCCAACATTTCTGCTGTTAAGCGAGACGTTTGTTAAGTGGGTTTTGCCCCATTTTACGACCTTTCTTTCTTCCCCCAGTTGTTAAGTGAATCACCGCAGTTCTTAAGTTAGCCACTCAGTTGTTAAGTGAATCTGGCTTCCCTATTGACTTTGCTTGTTGGAAGGTCGCAAAAGGGGATCAAGTGACGCCCCCCCCCCCAAAAGGATGCTGCAATGGTCATAAGTATGAACCAGTCCCAGGCATCTGGATGTTGATCATGTGACCCCGGGGATGTTGCAAAGGTTGTGAAAGTCACTTTTTTTTGTAACTTGGAGCAGTCACTGAATGAACTGTTGTAAGTCAAGGATGTATGTTAATTAACAAGTTACAAAAATCCATAGCATGATATGCCCCTCCTCGTTCTGCCTCGCCAGGTGTGTGTGGGGGGGGGGGGAGGAAGAGACCAGTTCAGGTAACAGCCTCACAACTGACAACTTTTGAAAGCCGGAGAATCTCTCATTATTTCTTGATTCTTCCTCGGCCCTTAAGGATGCTGTGCCGATTTCCTCCGTCAACCTGAGAGATTTCATTATTGCCAGCAAAGGAGTTCACTGGAGCACAAGAGAAGAGAGATGACAAAACTTCCCTTTTTTGCTTTTGCGAGCATGCTCGGTTCTTATTTCATTCACCCCCCCAGAGCTTCTTTTCATGGTGAAGGCTGGGCCCGGGAAACAAACCGCGGCTGGAAATAAGCTCTCTTTCAACTGATTCTGAAAGATAACCACACTTCGCCGGGCTTCTAGCCGCGGCTTTTCTAAAGAATTGTTCCTCCCGTTTCTGCCGTTCCGATGATTAAATGCTTCCTGAAGTTTGCTGTTCGTGAAAAAATCAAGATTTGGTCTGCCTTTTGAACTTCGTTGGCTTGAAAACAAGGGCAGAAGGAAAGCTCCAGTTTTGATCATTCCCCTTTGCGGCGAATTATCCTTCTATATCCTTCCTGGGATTCATGCTTTAAAATGCTGTGTCACTCCTTCATCTGTTGAAATGCACCTCCAAATATAGAAATGCTATCATGCTGGGGAAGCATATATAGGCTGAGATTAGATATGTTTTAAAGGAAGATATTTATATTTCTCCGTCGTGCTGGTGTGTCTCCGAAGAGAGATGTCTTTTTGCCGTATTTAACTCCATATCGTCCTCTTGAGTCTTTCTCATTTTGAGGACTTTATATATCATTCTTTATTAAATTATCTAGAATCCAGGGCCTCCTGTAAGTCTTGTGAAATGCATCAGGAGCTGGAGTATGTCAGAATGACATACAGGTAAGTCCTCGACTTACAACGCTCGTTTGAAGTTAGAACGGCGCCGAAAAAAGTGACTTTGTGAGGGTTTTTCAAACACCACCGCTGCAGCATCTCCATGGTCACATGATCAAAATTCAGACTCTTGGCCAGTGACTCATAGTTATGACGACTGCATTGTCCTGGGGTCATGTTTTGTGACCTCCTGACAAGCAAAGTCAATGGGGAAGCCAGATTCACTTAACAACCGGGTTACTAACATGACAGCTGCAATGAATCACTTAACAACGGTGGCAAGGAAGGCTGTAAAATGAGGCAAAATTCACCTAACAGCTTTCGCTTAGCAACAGAATTTTTTTTTTTTGCTCCGTTGCGGTTGTAAGTGGAGGACTACCTGTATTGTTCAATCTCCCTTTCATGCACAGGTTTCATCACCTCTACTCCTTTCCACCCAGCTTCTCCCACTTACGTACTTATTTATTTTATTTTTTCCATCAGTCTCCTGGTCACCTAATTCCAGACGCATCTGGCCAAGTAGCAAAAACAGAAATGCGAGACTCAAACCCCAAAAGTTACGGCATCGAGTCGGAATCCTCCATTGTATTTTGGGTATTTTTCTTAAAAAGCAGGACATAAAATTCAGCCCACTGATTGAAAGACAAGATCTGGAGCAACGTTAAAGCAGAACGGCCTTTTAAGAGGCCTGCAAAACTCCATTAAGAACACCCGTTTTAATTCTTATTTAGCAATAATCTGTAGAAAAGAGCGAGGAGCTCTTGCTGGCTGAATAATGTCGCATCCTTTCCGGGTGTCCCATTTTCTGGGACTGAAAGAACAGAAACCGGCTCAGAGGGAAGGCCGCAGAAATGTCTTGTAATCTTCCCTGAGCTTTTCAGATAGGACAGAATTTAAATCTGAATGGCAAATAATGTAATAACACCTCTTCTAATCTCACCCGTCCTAATCTAAATTCTCCCAGCACTTCATCGCTCTCCCTACTTCCTTTGAAACTGGCCACATGAATACCGAGCTGTCGTTTTAATTTTATATATAAAAAGTAGAGAACACCTCCGTAACAAATATGTGTGTGTGTGTGTGTATATTTAAAGTTGTAAAATTATGCACACACAGACTGGTGTGTGTGTGTATATAAATAAACACACACACACCTACATACATATATATATGTGTGTGTGTGTATTATTTATATGTGTGTGTAATATAATTTTACGACTTTTCTTGCCACAGTTGTTAAGTGAATCTGGATTCCCCATTGGCTGTGCTTGTCCGAAGGTCTCAAAAGAGATCACATGACCCCAGGACATTGCAACCGTCATAAATCTGAACCACTGAATTTTGATCACGTGACCACGGGGATGCTGCAATGGTTGTAAATGTGGACAATGGTCACAAGCCCCTTTTTCCAGTGCCGTTGGTAAAGTTGGATGGTCAGTACGTGAAATGTTGTTGTAAGTTGAGGACTACCTGTACAAAGGTTGGAGAAGTCAGGATAGGAGCTGTGATTTTTGAGTAACGATCTCCCCTAAATTCTCCTCCCGAATTTTGCCCCGTTGTTCCTTGGCATTGCCAGAATTTCTTCCTCTTGAGACATTTTGGAATCTCCTAATCAGACATTAAACATTTCTTCAATGAAGCTCTCCTGCTCCACTTATTCAGTCTGGAAAGTTAGTATTGAGCCAGCCCGTTGAACTAAGAGGGTTCAATAACTAACTATAATTTCAATAAAGACAAATATTTCCCCCGCAGTGAGAGTGGAGGTTTCCAGAGCATTTGCAGAAAACCTGACCCAGGAATTTTGAAGAGGGTACCTGATGCTTCCTGCAGATTCATTCTGGAGATACTTTTCAGGTGAGTCTCACAGAATAACAGAGTTGGAAGGGACCTTGGAGGTCTTCTAGTCCAATCCCCTGCCCAACCAGGAAACCCTGTAGACAAATGGTTGTCCAAACTTTTCTTAAAAACTTCCAGTGTTGAAGCACTCACAATGTCTGGAGGCAAGTCGTTCCACAGATTAATTGTTCTAACTCTCAGGAAATTCTTCCTTAGTTCTAGGTTGCTTCCCTCCTTGATTAGTTTCCATCCATTGTTTCTTAACTTGCCTTTTGGTGCTTTGGAGAATAGCTTGGCTCCCTCTTTCTTCTGGCAGCCCCTCAAATATTGGAAGATGCCATGATGTCACCTGTAGTCCTTTTAATTAAACTAGACATCCCCAATTCCTGCAATCGTTCTTCGTATGTTTTAGCTTTCAGTGCCCTAATCATCCTTCTTGCTCTTCTCTGCAATTTTTCTGGAGTCTCACTATCCTTTTGTAATATCATGGTGGCCCAAACTCAAACCTTTGAGTTGGGTTTACGTAGTTTTTGCAACTTGGGGTTGGTTTGGGGTGAGTTTATGTAGTTTTGCAACTTCGGATTTATAGATTCCTGCACCGTGTAAGCCCAGCCCATTTTGGTTGGTTCAGACGTCACGACTGACCCAAGTCAGCGTTTGCCTAAGATGGAGAGGGCCTTTCTTTCTTTAAAAAGGTGAATGTGTTATTCTCTAAGCTGATCCTGCTGTCTGGAGCAACCGCTGCTTTTCTTCCAACCAATCCTTACGAATCCACAGACCTAGATTAAAGATCTTGGCTTCCCTTCAGGAATTGACTTGGTAAAAGGGAGTGCCAAGCAATCTGAGGAAAGAGGCCACAAATTACCGATATGTCTTCTAAATCTTTCCTGGAAGAATTTAAAGATCAGTCTTCCCGGCCAATTCTACAAGATGAGATCTTCCCGATATTTATTTATTTACTTAGCAGATTTATATAGCCGATGACATCTCTCTGGGCCTCCTACAACACATAAAAACCATAAAACACTCAAGGATATTTTTTTTTTTAAACAACCCAGAAAACAGAAAAACCAAGGATGGCAAGAGAACAACCATCAGCTGATATCAATACATGGAGCCTTACCTGTTGTGCTGGACCTGATGAGGCAGGGAGATGTTATCCCTCAGATAACCCAGCCCTGTGCATGAAGGCTTTTCAAGGTCAAATCCAGCATCTTGAATTGCACCTGGAAGCAAACTACCCATAAGTTTTCTGCGCAGCCACTTTCTGCACCATCTGAAGCTTCCAGATACTAGAATTAGAATAACAGCGTAGGAAGGGAGCTTGGAGGTCTTCTAGTCCAACCCCCTGCTTAGGCAGGAAACCCTGTACCATTTCAGGCAAATGGTTGTCCAATCTCTTCTTAAAAACCTCCAGTGTTGGACCACCCAAAACTTCTGGACGCAATGTGTTCCACTGATTGATTGTCCTCACTGGCAAGAAATTCCTCCTTAGTTCTAGGTTGCTTCTCTCCTTGATTAGTTTCCACCCATTGCTTCTTGTTCTGCCCTCAGGTGCCTGGGAGAATAGCTTAACTCCCTCTTCTTTGTATCAGCCTCTGAGATATTGGAAGGCTGCTATCCTGTCACCCGTTATCCTTCTTTGCATTAAACTAGACATCCCCAATTCCAGCCACCAGTTCTTCATATGTTTTCGTCTCCAGTCCCCTCATCATCTTGGTTGCTCTTCTCTGTACCTTTTTTCTAGAGTCTCGTCATCTTTTTTACATCGTGGTGACCAAAACTGGATGCAGCATTCCAAGGGTGGCCTTAACCAAGGCCTTATAAAGTGGTAGTAGTAACACACGGTGGCCCCATGTGGAGCCCATTGCGTTCCAGAAAGTGACCAGATGCCCAGGGCAAGTGTCCCCGTCTCTGATTACGCTGACCAGATTGAGGGTTGTTACCTTATAAGTCTGCAAGGCGCTAGGGAAAAATCTGCCCTGTAGTTTCTGGCATCCCCAGATGTGGGGCCAGCTTGGCTTGACATCCTGAAGAGGCTCTGTCGAAGTTCACTTCGATCCTAACACAACGCAGGAGTTTATACTGATTCTGCCCTGATTGGAGACAAATATTCGGTATTTATTCCCTGCAGCCGGACGCCTTGCTTCTCTTTCCCAATCATCCTCCCGTCGTCCTTCCTTTGATAAATCACAGGCTGTGCTTAAATCAAGGGCCTGGCTCCACCCCCCATATATTGCAGGGGTAATTAATGAATTGATCGGCAAAGAGGGCGAACCATTAATCAAGCGGGGCTGTCAGATCAATGGATGGGCTTCCTCTCCACCGATGGAGCTGCATCTCGCTTTGGGAGAGCAACCATTTTCTTTCCGATTATCACTGGAGCGTGTTACTTCCTGACGGCTGATTTCCTGCTGACCAGGATGTTGGGCCCAAGACACCGGAGGTGAGGGTCAAGGTTTGACCCCAGAATAAGGTCCAAATTGTCCCCTCCGAGACATCATGACCGAGGTCCAGGCCCATCCTTCCTGCCTCCTCTTCGTAGGTCAGCTGTGGTTTCTCTTGGCTAACAGGGGGGGGCGGATCTGCTCTCAGAAAAAAGGCAAGAGGTCACCCTTGGACCAAGGGAGGGACTCCCTCCCCTGCAGCTGCTAAGGATGGGAAGCCTCATCTTCTAACAAGTTGGGTGGTAGATGACATCCAATTATCCAAACAGAATACAATGTAATTTCACCCTTGGGCAGGTCTGCGTTTCCTCCGGTGGGTGATGTATGATGCTGGGGCCGCTATCTCTGTTTGTCGAGCCGTTGGTTTTATCCTTGGTTCCCTGGCAAATCTCTGAAGCTCAGGAGACAGAGAGAAGGAGAATTTTACAGCTGAGGGAGTCAGATAAACCACAACAGAGCACACGGTTGTTAGAATCCCAGAACAAACACAAAGAAATTAATGGGTCGCCATCACGGGCTGATCCTTTTCTATTTGATTTCTACGTTTCTGGATATTTCCCTCCCTCCTTCCTTCCCTCTCCCCTTCCCTTTTGTTCTTGCTTTATGGTTTGTCACTTGTTTATAATAAAGCCAGCTTACAGGGCAGTTTTGCACAAGGCTGCCTTCTGGTGCATCAGGAAAAAAAACCCGAACCCACCGAGTTTAAACTCGGGGAGGGAGAGATATTAGTGAGCGAAATGTGATTTGGCATTGTTGTGTTTTTGCAGAAGTGTTATGGGGAATATTTCCTGGTTCACAAACATTCCCTTCTGCTGGATTTTGCCTCTGAATTTTGGTAGGGATGAGAGTTGAATTGGACCTGGGGCGTTGGGAACGTCTCCCGTTTGGGATTTCAGCCTAAAATCCGTGCCTTTCCATGGGGCTGCCAATTTCACTTTTTTCGTTTCTTTGGAATCTGATCCCCTGTGGTTAGATGCATGAATTAACACTGCCCCCCCCCCATCTGAAATAAAGGATCAATCCACGCACAGCAGGACAATTACGTATTTCAACAATATGCATATGATGTTTCCATTCCTCAGTGAAACACTGCAGAGGGAAAAAAAAATAAGTCTTAATATGATTGTCTATATTGGCATTTCTCTAGCTTGGCGATTTGAAGTGTGGGTTTCAACTCGCAGAATTCCCCTCTGGGGGTTCCCCAGGCTGGCTAGGGAATTCTGGGAGTTGGAAGTCCATTCCTCTACAAATTGCCAAGGTTGAGAAACATTTGTCTATATGGCTATCTGGTTTGGTTTTCTATTGGTTGTCTGGTTTTCTATTCCATTCCGTTCCATTCTATTCCATTCCATATTTTATTCCGTTCCATATTCCATTCCATTTCATATTCTGTTCTGTTCCATGTTCCATTCAATTCCATATTCCATTCAATTCTATTCTATTCTATTCTATTCTATTCTATTCTATTCTATTCTATTCTATTCTATTCTATTCTCTATTTCCTATTCCATTCCATTCCATTATTCCCGTTTCTATTCTATTCTATTCTATTCTATATCCTATCCTATCCTATCCTATCCCAGCAAGAATGTTTTTGAATGGAACAGTGTTAAATACGGGAAGCCAAGACGAGGCTCTACCACTGTGCTGCAGCCCTTACACGAAACACACCAGTGTAGGAAAGGCCATCAATGGACCAGTCTTGCCCAATATTTGGGCCTTTGACCATCATCTGGGGCAAATGCTTTGCAAGAAAGAAGGAACAGCCTCCCTCTCTTCTGATTCTCCATTTTGCTGCTGCTGCTGCTTTTCCCTAGGAAATCAATTTTGACATGTTGATTTGAAAGCACATAGAAGTATCCACACATGCGTTCTTCCCCAACTAGGTGTTTTTTTAAAAAAAAAAATGATATGCTCAGAATTACCGTTCCCAAGGCAACTGTAGTTCACCTCTTTTTAAAAAAAAAAAAAAAAAAAAAATTAAAAAACAACAACTAAAAACACCGTATTAAAGCAATTGAGGGATGATTACAAAACAAGAGAGCTCAGACACCCAAGGAGGGAAGAGAAAGGAAGGGCCAGCGGATCTCAGACAGGGTGGGAAAGAGGGAATGGAGGAGTTCAGAATCTGAAGCACTATACAATCTTCAACTCCCCTGTGACCTTATACAGGAGGAGAATTTGCAGCCCGAGTTTTCCTCTTTAGGTGATAATGCAAGAAAAGTAAAATTTCCAGGAACCGTCAGCACGTGGGAATTACGGGATCCTCAGAAAAGCACTGAGATGTTTTATGAAAGACTGCCAATTCCCCACTGTGACTTATCTTTTTCCTCTCAATGTTGTATATTCTTTTGCAAGGCTGGGGTTTCCACCCCCTCTCTCCAGGATGATGGATAACTCCCTCTTGTGCCCAGATGAAGCTGTTTTAGCCACGCAAAAAATCCGCCCCTCCCAGCTTGGCTGCCAAAAATCAAGAAAATCACCCAGGCAGGCCTTGTAGAATGCCCATCGAAAGCAATCCGAAGGGGGGGAAATTGAAACAACTTGGGGGAATCAGGGTTCTGGCAAGTAACAGATTTTGTTAACCAAGAAATATGAATGGCTACAAGCCACAACTTTTGAGACAATCTCCTCATTTAGCTCTGATTAGCGCTTCTCCCCATCACCGCCGTGCACATTTCTCCTTTCCGTCTTAATTGCAAAAACTTGGCACAGGATTAAGAGTCACGATGAGTAAATATATACACATACGTTTTATACATAGTTTTTACTTGCATCCATCCATCCATAATTCTACCTGAGCCTCAGAGAAACGAGACCTTTGGGTGAAAAGCAGCTGGACCTACCGAGCTTTTTCCAAGGCTGCCGTGTGGCTCTCTTTAAAACCAAAAATTTTAAAAAACCATCTCATCGTTTGAACCTGGCTAAGAAAATTAGAATGGGGGGATTGTTCTTTCTACCTCTTGTTCAGCCTCAGAGGATTTTCCCGGGATCCTTTGCAGATGATGGACAGTAGCAAAATTCCAGCAGTCTATCTGGGCTGGTGGTGTGTGTGTGTGTGTGTAAGGGAGTTCATTTATTCAGTCACAGAAGATCAAACATACTTTTTCCATTCTCCCTGGATGTAAAATATTCCTTTTGGGGGGGGGGGGAATATTTTAAGGGTCTGCATCTCAATGGCAGACCTGTGTGTGTGTGTGTGTGTTTCCCCCTTAATATTTGAAAGAACAAGCTATCAAACTCCCATCAGAAATACAGTACCAGGTGAGCCAACCGACCGTCTTTCCCCCCCACACCCCAAGCCTAAAAAGCTCTAATTATTGTGAGGGCTGCGGCGTTGCTCTACCCCCTTTACACAACTTTGTGCATCCTTCCTCGCCTTTCCTTGACGGAAGGACCCTCACACGTAGCATCCACGTTGAAGAACACCCAAGATTAGCACGAGGTCGGGGTGTTGCAGATCTCAGGCATGGAAGAGGTGAAATATTACAGCGCCTCTGAACTGGGGGGAAAAAAAATAAATATCTGGCCCCGTGAAGACTCAGCCAGCAGGGATCCGACAGGGTCGAGGAAGGATTGAACCCCAACCACGTCAACAATATTGAATCCAAGTCAGATCTCCCTTTCGGATGTTGTTAGCAGATTCAGCCAGGAGCGAAGTTGATTTGCACTAATCAAGGCTGCATCAAATATTTGCTTTTATGTTCACCTAAGCCAACACATGCCCCAAAAAAAAGGGAAGGAAGTGTTCCACCTCCTTGGGCCGCCAAGCAGAGTGGGAAGGGCGGACGGAGCCGAAAGCTGGCAGCGTGTGGATTAAAGCCCATGAATATGGATGAGGCTCTAATTGGCTTCTCTATGTAGTCCAAAGGGGCCCGGGGGCCTCGGCTTCAAGACTTAATTGTTGTAGACAATTAATAACTTGGATCGTCTTAATTCCATATTGCGCTCCACAGCTCATTAGAAAAGCAAGAAGAGGTAACCCTCCGAATGAGCCGGGCACCGTCTGCTGCTGAGAGCTAACGCCACAAGAGTCTTCCCGTTGGAAAATCCAGAGGGGAGCAGAAGATCACGGCCCAAAAAGGCTCCGGAGCCTTCGCAGCTGCCGGAAGCAGCAGTCCAAAATTTTGCAGGTTTATCTCGAAGGAAAGTTTGCATTGGGGTGGGGTGGATGGAACGGGGACAAGGGCTGCATCTAAAATTCCCTGCTTTTCCTTAATCCAGATGAAGGGTTGGGACCGGCTGGGGCAAGAAAGGAAAGAACCCGCCATGCCAAACCGTGTGAAATATGCAACAGCAGGAAAAAAGGCGTGGGTGGAGGCGAAAAGATGGAGGTGAGACATCAAAAGTCTGATTTCCGAGAGAGCTCTCTACGGGGAGAAAACGCCACGAGGCGGTCCCTTGTGCCTCCTCCGTACGGAAAAATATTCTGCGCCAGTCGAAGTGGGCCGAGGGCAGGAAGTGAGAACTTTAAGCAGTCTGCTTAACGGAAGACCAAAAAGGAACTTGGAAACCTGGGTGAACAGGATTTGAGTCTAATCAAGCGGCCGAAAGATGTCGTGACGTGTAGCAATGAAAGCAGAGAATATACTGCAGCAGCAGAAGGATGGTGCCGTTTGTGAACCTGGAAAGAAATCTGAAATTGATGGGAGGAGAATGTTTTTCCCCCACGTTCCTTGACCATTCTTCACTCCTCGCGGTCCCAGTGGGTCTGGGGGGAGAGAAGGGTCCAATCCTGCTTTGATTGACAGTTCCCTACAGGTGAGCATCTCCTCAGGCGTCTTCCTGGGCTCCTGAAAGGCCCAGCTGCTGCATAGAAGGACTTTGAACCCCAGCAGGAGATGGGTTTTGGTGGGGGGGGGGGGGTTCCCCCCCACCTGCAGCCTAATTTAATTCCTCTTCCCCCATCCTAGTTTTAGAGAGAAAGGGAGCTTTTTTTTCAAAGCCTGGAAAATCAAGCCGGATGAATGCTCACCTTTTAATTTTCTGTTCTTCACAGTTCTACAGCAGTCACACCTTCGTCTTGTTGAGCAGTGGCAGAAATAGAAGTCGAAATGAGGGCTAAAACATGGAGCTCCAGGCGGATTTGCTGGGCGCCATGGATGCTTGGATTTAGCAGATGCCCCTTGTGGAGAGACGCTGAATTGCGGGTAGAACCCTCTGTTCTCCAACCTGGCGCCCTTGACTGGACTTCAGCTCCCTGAACTCCATAATCAGTATTTCAAACAGACAATTCTGGGAGTTGGGGGTTCAACACATTTGGAGAGAATCAAGTACAAAAATGCTTGGCAAGAGTAATGAGCTATGTCAAACTTTCACCTAATCCTGCCTGGAGGAGTCCTCTTGAACTGGGGTGCAAAGGCTAAGAGCCTAGTCCTCTTATTAAAAGAAATACTGGAAGCGTAGTCGTCCTCTGAGTTGAGCATTGTGCAAGCAAAGATACGGATGAGCAACGACCTACTTAGAAATATTGGGAATTAAATTCGGGTTTCTGAACAAAAGAAATCCCACATTTGATGACGTTGGTCTGTGGAGATATTTTACAGTTTCCACATTGAAGCCCTGCCTTGGCAGGACTCTTCTCTTTCACTTGGACTGGGCATAGCAAAGAAGCTGCAGGAAGCTTCAAGTCAGAGAGGCAGTGTTAGAAAGTCTGTTTATGTATAGCACCACACAGAGCAAACAAAGAGTACCATCACCATGTGCTTTACTGCTCAACTCCCTAACTGTAACAGGAAACTCTGCTTAGAACAAAAGAGCATAGAGTATATGCCATAGATCCGAGCTTGTAAAAATACTGCCATTTACTGGCTGAATACTACTGTAGTTGTTGCATAGAAATACATTCCAACAATGAATGCCAACAGGCAGTTTGAAGACAAGACAACCGCACTGCCTTGCTGAAGTCTCAAGGAAGGCCCTCAAGTCTGTACGGACGATTCCCACATGTGTCCCAAAACAGCTTGAGAGAAGAAAAACAACAACAACAACAACAACATGTACGGCTGAGCAATAGCAGCTGAAATAGGCCATCCTAAACAAAGACCATTGCATTCTCCTGTGTAAAATTGAGAAAGGATGAAAGGAAGCGGCCATTTTTGAGACGCTGGATGGATGCGCCTTGTGATCATCTGGGAATTTCAGGGGCCTCTGGTCCCCAGTGAGGTTCTTCCTGAATTGGCTGGCCCCACCCAACCAAGGAGCCATTGGCTGCCCCGGTTTGCTTGGCCCAGGCTGGGACGCACCCCTCGTCTTCGCTTTTTACAGCTCTCCCTGCAATCTTCTCCAGCAGGGAAGCTCCTTCCTTCTCTCAGCCCTGTGGCTGGGAAGATGCACTGAGCCAAAAAAAAAACACACATTCATGGCTTCGTCCAAATGACTGGAATACTGCTGAGCCCTTGCAAAGCCAAGAGCAATAAAACCCACCGGGCACCAGGTTCCCAATGCGACAGCTAAAAGGGGGTCTTCACGGGAGGGAGAGGGGCCTCTGGCATTGTGCAGCTCCTCCTTGCGAGCCCCTGATCCTGCCAAGCATCCTCCAGCCTTCCTTTACAGTGCAAAACCACAACCCTTCCCAGAAATGGCTCCCCGAAAGCTATTAAGCTTGTTTAATTGCAGGGAGAGGGGAAAAAACGCCGTCTCAGCTGGGATTCTTAATAACCTGTGCATTTCCTGTTTTCCTTGCTTTTATCCCTTCCTCTGATGTCCCGTCCCTCCCTCCCCGAGTGGTAACTTTGGAGTGCCTTTTCTCTCACTTGGCCTCTGGTGATAGTACCTCGGTCTCTAATTGTTCGTCTTGGGAGCGTGAACTTATTTGTCTTGCGCTGGCTGGCAGGATGACAAGACACCTTATTTCTTTCTCAGATTGAAAAAAAAAAGGAAACCTCATTTCCAGGGCAAATTTAGGTTCGAGCCTCAGTGTCAACAGGAGATCTCTTGTTGCTGGCCTCAAAAGAGAGGCTGAACCTTTGCACAGCCCCGGGGAAGTGAAGATGGATAAGGGTCCAAGGGTCACCGGATTTTTTTTTTTGGTTTTGAGACTGAAAAGGGTTACACATTGGAAACTAAACAAGGAGTAAAACAACCTGGAGTTTAAGGAGAAACTTCCTAACAGCGAGGACAATTAACCAGCGGAACAACTTGCCACCAGAAGTCGTGGGCGCTCCATCACTGGAGGTTTTTAAGACTGGGCAGCCACCTGTTTGAAATGGTATAGGCCAGGGTCTCCTGCTTGAGCAGGGGGTTGGACTAGACGACCTCTAAGATCCCTTCCAGCTCTATTCCGATTGTGCAAACGGGAGCAGCATTTTCCAAGCCCAAATCGGGGAGAGCTGAGGTTGCTTTCCAAGCCAACCTGGGAAGACTGTTAATTTATTTCTGGTTTGTTAGCCTTGTTCTTAGATTGATTGCTGTTCCTCTTCCCGGCCGGGTGGCTCAGCTATCTTGGCTGAAATTATCCCACTCAATGCTGTGCTTTCCTGGTTTTATTTTTTTTTTTATTTTTTTCTCTCAACCTAGCATAGGTTTGGCTGCTGATGCTTTCCCCAAGAATCTTTGATCACCAGGGACAATAATGCCCACGCAGGTCTGCGCGCGTCTCTAATTTGCACCAGGGATCATTAAGAGAAGGCAATCAGAGGGTTTTGTTGTTCTTGTGGGTTTTTTTTTTTTTTTGTCAAAATGAGACATGGTGCGCAAAAACCCTGGGGAAGGGGATATAATAGCGCTCTCTCTCCTTTTGCAGTAAGGTTTGCGTTCCAAGCAATGGAAGGAGAATTACAAACAGCACGGGAGACGTGAGGGCCTGGGTGCTTTTGCAGTTTCAGTTTGAAACTGCCTTTTTGCAGCTGGGAACTCCTGCCAACCAGGGGCTGCCCTTCCCGCCCCTGTGCCCCCACC
>JANHFL010001257.1:15383-29493 GCA_032468155.1 Oxyrhabdium leporinum | reverse complement strand
GGGGAAATGCCGCAAGGGGTCATCGGTCCTGTTGTAACTTTGAACGGTCACTAAGAGAGCTGTTGTAAGTCGAGGACTACCTGTATTTCAGTTTAACCGAGTTAAACGTGTCGGATCAACCTCCTGGGCTTTTTCTGCAGCAAAGTGGAGGTCCTGTATGGCGGGACGGACCTGTTTGATTACGAAGTGAGGAAGATTTTCAAGAACGACATGTTGCTGGCCTTCATCAGCAGCTCGTGCATTGCGGTGCTGGTCTACCTCCTGGCGTCGTGCTCAGGTGAGGAGAGCGGCCTCTGCTCTGTTCCCGGGACCCCCCCTCGCACCTGGGACCGGAGGGATCGCCACCCTTTGAGCTCTTGGGCGGGGGGAAGCTGTGAACCCCCAGCATTGGGGACCCCGGTTTGGATTGAGGCCTGGAAGAAGGATTATATTCTTTTGATCTCCACTTTGGTGGATTGCCGTGACCCAGTCGAACCGCTTTAGAAGGCCTTAGTAAGGCCACACCTAGAGTACTGCATCCAGTTTTGGTCACCATGTTATAAAAAAGGGGGTTGAGACTCTGGAAAAAAAGTGCAGAGAAGAGCAACCAGGATGATTAGGGGACTGGAGGCTCAAACATACGAAGAACGGTTGCAGGAACTGGGGATGTCTAGTTTAATGGAAAGAAGGAGGAAGGGTGACATGAGAGCAAGGTTCCAATATTTGAGGGGCTGCCCCAAAGAAGAGGGAGTCAAGCTACTCTGCAAAGCACCTGAAAGCAGGAGAAGAAGCAACGGGTGGAAACTGAACAAGGAGAGATTCAACCTGGAAATAAGGAGGAATTTCCTGACGGTGAGAGCAATCAATTCAATGGAACAGAAGTTGCCTTCGGAAGTTGTGGGAGCTTCATCCCTGGAAGCTTTCAAGAAGAGACCGGACTACCATTGGTCAGAAATAGTATATGGTCTGCTTGGGCAGGGGATTGGACTAGGTGACCTCCAAGTTCCCTTCCAACTCTGTCGTTCTTTTCTCTCTTCCTCCCTTCTTTTCCTCCTCCAGTCTTCCTGTCGTTTTTTGGCATTGCTAGCATCGGGATCAGCTGCCTGGTGGCCCTTTTTCTGTACCACATTGTCTTCGGAATCCAGTACCTGGGAATCCTGAACGGAGTGGCGGCCTTTGTCATCGTGGGCATCGGTAAGAGACGATCCAACCGGGTCAGGAGCTGTTCCCACCCACCCACCCACCCCCCGGACCCAAAACCTGGCCTCCTGACCGTGTCCTCCTCTGTGCCATTTCTCAGGGGTGGACGATGTCTTTGTCTTCATCAACACCTACCGTCAGGCCACCCACCTGAAAGATCTGAACCTCAGGATGATCTACACCATCCAGACAGCTGGCAAAGCCACCTTCTTCACCTCCTTAACCACGGCGGCGGCGTACGCCGCCAACATTTTTTCCCAGGTGAGCAGTTAGAAGAACAATTCCAGGCGTACCTCTTTCTCTTTCTCTTTCTCTTAAAGCAGTGCTTCCCAAGCTTGGCGACTTTGAGACGGGTGGGCTCCAATTCCCAGAATTCCCCAGCCAAGCACTCTTTTAAAGGGACATCATGACTCTCTTCCTTCTGCAATCTGTCCTATCTAATTATCAAACCCAACAGTTTCTCCCTCTTTTATGCAAAAAAACCCAAACCCATCAGCGTTTGTTTTTTTTAAAAATCCAAGCAATGTTTTTGTTCGTTCTTGGACCTGCCGGAGGTGATTACCCTTCTCCCCTGTCGTTTGTAGATCCCAGCTGTCCATGACTTTGGTCTCTTTATGTCCTTGATTGTCTCCTGCTGCTGGGTGGCGGTCCTTTTCACCATGCCGGCTGCCCTGGGGATTTGGTCTCTCTACTTGTCGTCGCTGGAAAACACCTGTCAGGCCAGGTAAGGTCAATTCAATCTATTTGGAATTGACCAAAAAATAAATCTGTTTTGTGAAGCAGGGCTGCGCCTCTGGAGCAAAAGACATGGATTTAGCTCGATTATCGGGATCCACCCCAAAGAATTCACTCAGGTGCTGTTGTCTTTTAGAAGGCGCCGTTCGCCTGTTCTTCCTTCAAGAGGAATATAAAAGTGCAGGAAAAAGCAGCTCAGGTTAAAACCGGCCAGTGCTTCCCAATTTTTTTCCTTACCCAAAACTGTATTTACCGTATCAGAGAGTCCTTCATTGAAATGTTTCTGTGGTCTGAAATTGGTACAGGTCGACGTGCGACTACAATTGAGACCAACATTTCTGTTGTTAAGTGAGGAATTTGTTAAGTGAGATTGGCCCCGTTTTAACGACTGTTTCTTGTCACTTGTATTAAGTGCAGTTGCTAAGTTAGTCACACGGTTGTTAAGTGAATCAGGCTTCCCCGTTGGCTTGTCAGTAGGTGACATGACCCCAGGACTCTGCGACCGTCATAACTACGAGCCAGTGGCCAAGCATCCGAATTTTGATCACGCCACCGTGGGTGGCAAAGGTCGTAACTGTAAAAAAAACGGTCCTAGGTCATTGTTTTCAGTGCCGTCGTAACTTTGAACAGTCACTAAGCAAACTGTTGTAAGTCGAGAAGTACTTGCAAAGGGTTTGTGTGTCATGACCCAAAGAAAAAAAAACAACTTTAACCTAATTTGGAGTAACTTACTGAAATCTGACAAGCACAGTGGTCAACAATCTGGTTAATGAATCCAGATACCTGGGAGGGGGCTCCAGACAGTTCCCCCCCCTCTCTCTTTCCGGCCCCCTGCCCAATACATTAGCGACGTTAATTGCTCAGGCTCCCAGGTGCACCTGATCCTTGCCTGGTGTGTAGCTGTCTCGCCGTGCCCCCTTGGCTCCACCAACAAAGCCGGGCACAGCTGTCTCACCCGGATGGAGAGCGCCGTGAGATTCCTTTGGCATTGCTTCCTCCCTGTTTTGCAGATGCACTAAAAAATGCACAAAGGAGAGCGCTTTGCAGAGCTCGGACGGCCTCTTTGTCTCCTTGGCAGTGGCTGGCAGGTCAGGCCTGGGCACTCTGCCTTACCTGGATGATGACATCCCCCTGCTGAATGTGGAGGAGGAGCCAGGTAAGTCACGGGTAGTGGGTTGCAAACACAACTGCCCACACGGATCAATACACACTTAGGTGTGCCAAGCCAGATATCTGTGTCTCCTTCCTAGAGATACTGGAGGTGTTTCAGTTCAATCAATCAGAATGCAACTGGAAGGGACCTTGGAGGTCTTCTAGTCCAATCCTCTGTTTGTACAACCAAGGATTGCAGTAACTTTTTTGGCTGCCGCCGCACATTGTTGGCTCATGTTTAAGTGATGGTTAATGAAGGTATTGTGTAATAACTTGTGTAATTAATTGTATAATAATCAAGTTATTGTGGAATGCCCCGTGCTCCCCAATCCTCCCTTTGCCCAGAACAGAGACTGGTAGAATTACTTTGCTCTTCCTGAGGCTCTTACCTGAGTCTTTGCAAGGTAAGCCTAGATGGACACTTGGTCTTGACTGAGGTGATGGTCAATTGGTCTGGATCAGGCTGGAGTTTCAAGATCTTGGAGAGCATCAAGATGGCTTTGAGATCACAGCAATTCTTCTAGGTTCACCCCTCCTATGAAAAATGAAATCCAGGCCACTGTTGGCACTGATGAACCCCTACTAACGATGAAGTATCATCTGGAATAAATGTTGGTGATTTTTTTAATTGGGCTACTTTGCTTAGTTCAGTATCTAGAGGGGTTTGGCCTGGTCTGTGGCCAGTGTTTGTATCATGTCCTTCAACACAACCTTCCCTTCTCTTTTCTGGCCAGTTGCTCTAGAAATGGGGGATGTCCCCTTGGTATCTGTGTTGCCTGAAAACCACCATCTCACTACCAACAATGACAGCCCAGGACACCTGATCACTCACCTGCAGAAGCTCCTCCAGTGCTGGGCGCTGTGGTCAGCAGTCAAAAACAAATGGGTGATTGTTGGTAAGTCACCTGCACCTAGGCACTTCCTTGTTTTAAAAACAAGCTTATGGAGGCCTACCACAAGAGTAGCCTGAGTATCATCTCACGCAGGGTCTCTGTCTGCCCCGTGTTTCTCGTTCCAGGGCTCTTTGTCTTGGTTCTCATCCTTTCCATCTTCTTCGCCAGCCGTCTTCGCCCAGCTAGCCGTGCTCCTCTCCTCTTCAGGCCCGATACCAACATCCAGGTGTTGATGGACCTCAAGTACAACTTGAGTGCTGAGGGCATCTCTTGTGTCACCTGCTCAGGTGAGTTCGACGGAGCCCATGAGTCACCATGGCAGGAAAAGGCTTGGGCATGTCAGTAAGCTCCATTTTGTGTTCAGGTTGATCCATGTTTCTTCAAGATGTCTCAACCTGATCTCTGGGAACGTTGGAAGGCAGGAGGAATCTTCTCATCCAGGACAGATCTAGGACAGAACCCTTCCTTTCCCCTTAGAAACAGGGGTGTCCAATCTTGGCAACTTTAAGACTTGTGGGTTTCAACTCCCAGAATTCCCCAGCCAGCATTGCTGGGAGTTGAAGTCCACAAGTCTTAAAGTTGACAAGGTTAAGACAGTCTTGCTTTAGAAGGTGCCCATTCAGTTCACCTATGCCGGTCAGGACCCTGGACAGCTACAGCTTCCCTGGTAGCTGGATTAGTATAAAAAGATTCTCTTTCTGAACAGGAGAGAGTCTAAGCTCGTATTTCCTGTGCTCGCCAAGCATGGAAAAGATCTCAGGTTCGATCCCACTCATAGCTGAATAGAATTGGATCAATTACTACTGGAAACCCAGGAGAACAGCTGCTGATCATGTTAAGAATTTCAGGCCAAAAGAGGCAGGCGTGATTCAATAATCAGAGAGCAGGTTGTGTTCCCAGATCTAATTATTCTTTCTCTGTATCAGAAGAACAAAAGAATCTCGTCTTACCAAGCAGGCAGGCAGGCAGGCTCTCTTTAATTTATCCCCATAACTCTACGTTCAGGACTTAGAAGAGAAGGACATTTCCAATTGCCAGGCTAAACTAGCAATGCTATTTAGCTTTTGGGGTCCATTCTCAATGGTTAGACTTGTCCTTTGGGAAGTTCCACCCCTCGAATCACTCATTCTTGCTGTTTGAGGTCCTGCACAATAACTCTACCTACGGGGCTCTTCAGACTGCAAATGCGGCTGTCTCTTGAATGATTTACACAGCAGAAGGCCTCCATGTGAAAATGCCCTCTTCCCGGTGCTGCTGCCCTTGACGGGAGATGCTCTTTTGTCCCTGACTAACCTTGTGCGACAGGCTTGTTTCAGGAAAAACCCCGTAATCTGCAGAATAACATCCGCACCTCTCTGGAGAAGAAGAAGAGGGGGCCGGGGCCACCAGGAAGCAGCCGAGGGAGCCCCCTAGAGGACAAAACTCTGCAGGGTGAGTTTCATCCTTCTCTGGAGATCTTTTTATGGACTTCTCTCCATGGCTAGCTACCCTGTTAGGCCTCGAGGAATCTAATCGGAATCATTGATTAGGTCGGGAAAAATTCAACCCGAAAACCAGCAAACCATGTTTGTTGGATTAAATGAGCGAGTTGGGTTGATTTGATTCGGATTTGGGAACCGGTCTGAAAAAGGCCATTTCCATGCAGGCACAGAGCCAGCCGCCTCTGAATCAGATGGGATCCGATATCACCAATTCAATACCCACCTTGGATGTTGGCACGACCTGCGTTCCCGCTCATCCCTGAATCTAGGCGCTGCCCAGTCCAATTCACTTTTTCCCTTGGGGCCTGATGCAGGAGGGGCGATGTTCTGACCCGGCTCCCAAACACGACAAGCCCTCTGTAGTTAAATTAATGATTCCTTTATTAGGAGTGCCAGCAGCCCCGGCAAAAAGTCTCTCTCTCTCACACAGCAGGCTAACAAATCTGTCCAGCTGTAAGATGAATAGTTGTCTGCCACACCTATTCATCTCCACCCTCTGCCTTTTATCCCCACAAATAGGGTGGGGCTTCGCTAGACAGCAGTAACCCTTCCATCCCAAGGATTGGCCCATAGATTTCCACTGCTCTCCTCTCCTCTGCCTTCTGTGCATCCGCACAACAGGCACTGGACCCAGCTGTTCCTCCTCTTCCTCATCAGCCACCTCCAGACCTGGGGGCTGTTGACTCTCTATCTGAGGGCTGACGGATGGCCCAGGCTCCACCTCTCTCTCTCTCTCTCTCTGCCAGCTCCATTCCCTCTTTCCCCTTCAGAGCTCTCAGGTTGCCTTGATGCTGGCCCGGAACTCCACGCTGCCTCCTCATCTGATTTGGCTGCTGGAGGGGCCGGCGGCCAACAGGCCACAACAGGCGATCTGATGACTGTTCTGTCTCCTCCAGATCCCCAGGGAACGGTCTACATCTTCAGGTCCAAGGGCAACAGCCGGCCAGTGATCTACAGGTTTTCTCTCAACGCCACCGTGCCGGCACCGTGGCAGACAGTGCCCGCAAAAGATGGAGAAGTGCCGTCCTTCCAGGTAAGCACCAACAGGTGAAGATGATGAAGAGCTGACTCCTTTGTCAGGGAGGGAAACTGGGCAGCTTAGCTCCCTTCAGGAGTGCATCATCCAGTTTTTGCGTAGGTGGCATTGCCTAGAATGCCATCTTTTGAGATGCTTAGACTAGATAAGTCTCCCCTGAGTCTAGATTACTGTTGGGCTGCAAGGCTGCTCATCCTTCCACAAGGGTTGTGGGCAATGGGTCTTGTAGTCCAAAGGACTCTAAATAAGAGGAGCCCAACTTTTTGGGTATCGTGGACTGGTTGCACGGAGAATATTTTCTCCGTGGACCAGGGGGGCGTAGTTTCACACACTGCCTGCATCCCGCGTGTGTGCAGATGGGACTTCACTTGTTTGCACGGTCCTGTTCCTGGCAGGTCGTGACCCAGTGCCAGTCCGAGGACCCCTACTCTAAATGGCCTCTTTCAAAGCTGCTCTTTGAGCTGCCAGTCGGGTGGCAGGCGCCAGCTCCCTGTTCCTCGCTCGCCACCTGTGCCACTTGGCAGAGCCAAACAGAGAGGGGCATGCCACCCTTAAGTTGTCTTTTGTGCTCTGTTTGCCCCCTCCCCCCCCCCTCCTGCCAGCCTCTAGAGACCTATAGTGAAGTGTTGTATTTTCATTAATCCATGCTTAGGTGTATAAAGTTCCTTACGGTAACTTCACCAAGAGGCTGACCGCTTGTATGTCCACAGTAGGGCATGTCCAACCAGGGGCCAGCAAGAAGTGGATGATGACCAGCTTATCATGTGACATGAAGAGAGGGTGGAAATCTGACTTCAGCTTCTACGTGGCCACTCAGGAGCAACAACGCACACGGTAATACTGACCGGGTGGGCAGACGCGGTCCGAAGATGCTTGGCAATTAATCATTCGACAGAGCAGTAAGACAAAGTTGGGAGCTGTTCTGCATTTTAGGAGGGAAGCTTTCTTTTTTTCTTCTCCTTTAAATTTTGGAGAGAGCTAGATTGGGGATAGCTGTGTGTGTGTGTGTTCGTTCTCTGAGCTGGCTGTCACACCAATGGGTTTCTTCTCCTTTCCGTGGTGGCGCAGTGGTTAGAATGCAGTACTGCAGGCTAATTCTGCTCACTGCCAGGAGTTCGATCCTGACCGGCTCAAGGTCGACTCAGCCTTCCGTCCTTCCGAGGTCGGTAAAATGAGGACCCAGATTGTTGGGGGGGGCAAGAGGCTGACTCTGTAAACCACTTAGAGAGGGCTGTAAAGCACCGTGAAGTGGTATATAAGTTTAAGGGCTATTGCTATGGCTCTTCCCCAGGAAGCTGTATTTCGCCCAGTCACACAAGCCTCCGTACCACGGCAGAGTCTGCCTGGCACCCCCGGGCTGCCTCCTCAGCTCCAGCCCGGATGGACCCAACAAAGGATACCTATTTGTGCCAAGCGACAGAGGTGAGCTGCCTGTGAAGTGTGCGTGTGTGTTGCACACTTACAACTTGCCGTGCTGCTGGGAGAGGAAGCAGAGGGAGGAGGCTCAAGGCCCTGTCCCTCGTGATAGCTCGCCTGGGAGAGAGGGGATTTCCTGCGGCCTCCTTAGTCTGACCAACGCGCAGGGTTGTTATGAGGGTCGACGTAGGGAAGAATTGCCACATACCTGATAATAATACAGGTGGTCCTCGACTTACGATCACAGCTGAGCCTAAAAAAAGTCTGTTGCTAAGTGAGCCATTCGTTCCAGTGAGCTTTGCCCTATTTTGCGAGCTCTCTTGCCACAGTTTGTTCAGTGAGTCACCATAGTTGTTCCGTTAGTAACACGGTTGTTAAACGAATCTGGCTTCCCCATCGGCTTTGCTTGTCAGAAGAGGGGATCACGTGACACACACACACACCCTGGGACACCGCAACCGTCATAAATGTGAGTCAGTTGTTCAGCATCCGAATGTAAATCGCATGAGTGCAGGGATGCTGCGAAGGTCTTCCAGCGTGAAAAATGGTCATAAGTCCCTTTCTCCAGTGCAGTTGTAACTTTGAGCAGTCACTAAACAAGCTGCTGTAAGTAGAGGACTATCTGTATTTAGATAATTCCTAGGTTCTGGGTTGGACCGTGAATTTCTCAACAACCCCAATTTAAAGATGGGGTTCTTTAAATTTGTCCTCTCGCCCTGTCCTACTTCTGACGGCCTCGCCACTTCCTTGCTCTGTCCTCTCTCCTTCTCCAGCCTCCGCTAGATCCAGGTTCTCCATCACGTCGGGATTCAACCCTTGCAGGAACGGCAACTGCGGGAAGCCTGCCGTGCGTCCGCTGGTGGACACGGGCGCCATGGTCTTCGTGGTGTTTGGGATCCTTGGGGTCAACCGCAGCCGGCACACCGACAACCACGTCATTGGAGACATGGTGCGTGTCCTTTCCTGGGCCCCGTGGGCCTGGAGGAGCCTCCTCGGGTTGGGTCCCACTCACATGTCCTCTTCGCCGCTTGTATCTCTTTCGGAAAGGGTAGCGTCATCTACGACAGCAGCTTCGACCTGTTCAAAGAAATCGGCAACCTGTGCCAGATCTGCAAGGCCATCGCTAGCAACGCCGAGCTGGTCAAGCCAGGAGGAGCCCAGTGTCTCCCTTCAGGTATCTCCCCTTCCCCGATCTCCAGTGGGCGTCTCCGGTGTAGACCAGGAATCCAATGTCTCTATCAACCGTCTTGAGGGAGCATATGGGCCAATGTCAACATTGAAGGCTCTGAAGGCCTTCAAGGTTATGGAAGGTTCCTCAGAAAACACCTAATGTCCTTGGAAGGCCTCCAAGGGAGGTGGATGACTGTTTCTGTTCTTCTTTACTTATCCTGAGGACCCCAGCTTGTTCTGGGTGGAGTGTGCCAACGTTTCTTGGTGGAGGAGTGGAAAATATAGAAAACATACAAATATGAGTGTCAAAAGTGTGTTCGGGTTTCCTTCTTGCTAAAGAAGGAATCTTTATTCATCTTTATTCAGCTGAATAAACGCGTAAAACTTATCGAGGCAAATACCTGGACTCTGTCTTTATACCAAGCCGTGCCTGAAACCGGCAAACCGCTGGCACTCCTTAAAAGAAAAGCAGAATGAAAAGAGTCTCCCCTTGGGTTTCAAAAGAGTAAGCTTCTAGTCCTTATGAGGTTCGTGCCTGCGGACGAATTCTGCCCTTCGGGTTGTCTGAAATCTTAGAAGCAGGGCTGGTTGGATTAAATTGGTCGAGATAAAAGATTGGAGATGGTTGAGCGATACAAAGGAAGGCAAAACCTCGCTGCCTGTGGATCTTGTGTATTGTTGTTGTGAGACGCCCAGCAGGATAAGGCGGCTGTACGAATCGTACAACTAAATAAAATAAACACATTGTGAATATAGATAGTGTTGCAGACCCCGATTTGCAGACTGCACGGGGGGGAAAAAAAAACACCCGGTTTTCTTTCCCTTTCTAGGTTACAGTGTCTCCTCTGTCCTTCAGATGCTACACCCAGAGTGTAAGAACCTCCCTGAGCCTAACCTGCTTCCTGGACAGCTCTCCCACGGGACGGTGGGGGTGAAGGACGGCAAGGTCCAGTGGATCTCCATGGCCTTCGAGTCGGTGAGAGACCCCTGATTTGCAGTTCTGGCTGTCTGAGATCGCCATGCCCTTTTCGTCTCCAGAACTGAAAAACGGATCAAGATCCTAGTCCTCAAGAGCCAGACTTCCAAACTCCCAAGAAAGATGGGGGAGGGGGGGGGGGAGGAAAACCCTTCAAGTGCTTAGCCTCCTGGATCTGCTTCCCAATATGGTCACGTGTCTAATCTGAAGAGCGATTTGGGCATTCAGGGGAAAGAAAATTTGAATAAATGTTTTCAGGCTTGCTAAATCGCTGTTAGCCCTTCCAAGGGAGTCCAGAGAAGAAGCACAGCAATGAATATCAGTCAGTATTTCTCCCCTCCTTTCCTTTTGCTGTCTAGAAAACTAAGGAGGATCTTTTTCTGAGATGCTTCCCACGCCCCTTTTCCTTCTGTGGGCTCAGCTGCCTCTTATCCCACAATTGTCCAGTTTGCAACTTCCCTTCTGCCCACCAAGGTCGTTCCCACTGACAGTAAGAGCACACTCACTCAGCCCAGGAGAGACAGGATTGCATCCAGATTCGGTCACCGTATTATACAATAATGTTGAGTCTTTGGAAAGAGTGCAGAGAAGAGCAACAAAGATGATTAGGGGACTGGAGGCTAAAACATACGAAGGACGGTTGCAGGAATTGGATAGGTCTAATCTAGCAAAAAGAAGGACTAGGGGGTGACATGATAGCAGTCTTCCAATATTTGAGGGGATGCCACAGAGAAGAAGGGGGTCAATTTATTCTCCAAAGCACCAGAAGGCAGGACAAGAAACAATGGATGGGAACTCATCAAGGAGAGAAGCAACCTGGAATTACGGAGAAACTTCCTAACAGTGAGGACAATTCACCGGTGGAACAGCTTGCCACCAGAAGTTGTAGGAGCTTCATCACTGGAGGCTTTTAAGAGACTGGACAGTCACCTGTCCGGAATGGTGTAGGTTCTCCTGCTTGAGCAGGGGGCTGGACTAGAAGACCTCCAAGGTCCCTTCCAACTCTTGTTATCCTGTCATTCTGCCTCGTCCTTTTCGTCTAATGTCCCACTCCTTCCTTCCTTCAGACCACCTACAAGGGAAAATCGTCCTTCCAGACCTATTCCGATTATCGCAAGTGGGAAACCTTCCTCCAGGATCTGCTCCGGCAGTTTCCGGAAGGTTCCTCGCTACGCCGAGGTTTCCAGACCTGTGAGCATTGGAAGCAGATCTTCATGGAAATCATAGGTGAGTGGTAGGATCAGAATGAGAAATAAGTGTGATTTATCGTTACTAGCAAATGTGTTTATTAAACAAACGTATTTGGCCGTTTAACATGCAGTGACTCCATGCAGCTTGCAGTGTGTTAGTGCTAACAGAGGAAGGGCAAAATCTTACACACAGAGTACACCTCCTGTTACTTCTGAACATGGCTGGAGTAGGGCAGGGGTAGGGAAGGGAACTAAGGCCCTTTTATGACTTGTGGACTTCAACTCCCAGAATTCTCCAGCCAGCATGTCCCCAGACACAGGGCCGCAAGCATGGCGGGCTGGGGAATTCTGGGATTTGAAGTCCACAAGGTATAAAGGGGACATAATTCCCCACCTCTGCTGTAGAGCATGGATCTCCAAAGTTGGCAACTTTTAAGACTTGGTGACTTCAACTCCCAGGATTCCCCAGCCACAGGTCCACAAGCATGACTGGCTGGGGAATTCTGGGAATGGAAGTCCCCAAGTCTTAAAAGTTGCCAAGTTCGGAGACTCTTGCTGAAGGCAAATGACCGAGATAGAGGGGAGCCATTACCCAAGCAAAGGGGGCTGAAACATTATTTAAATAATCCTGGGAAGCCAGATAAGAGCCTCCCTGATTCACAGGGCGTAAGAAGGAGGGGAGATCAGCACCCATCAGTCCCACCAGGTGTAGTTTTGGTCTTCCTAGGAGTGGATTTCCTGGCCTGGCTGAGCATGGCTGGGTCCTTTCCGAGCTGATTGAGACAGTGACAGACAAATCCTCAGAGCCCTATAAGTAGGATTCTTTTCCTCTGCCCTGTTCCTCCCCCTCCCCTCCCCCAACAGCTCCACAAAGTAGTTTGGGTCTCCCCTAGTGAAGAGGCTCCTCCTCCTGCACTTTGACCTCTGCATCACTGAGCCCAAATCTCTACCTCTTGTAGGATAAAGAGGGGAAACAGACCCACTTCTCCCAAATGCAGGTGCAATTGTATATTTTTCCCCCCATCCCCTTTCAAGGGACAGAGTGATTTTTTTTTTTTTTCAAAAAAAAAGGTTTTAATTTTGTATTAAATATAGAAAGAGCAAAAATTTCAGCATCTATATAAACTGTGTTGTCCGGCTACAATTAATTTGAGCAATAATCATCATCATCGTCATAACCATAGTATTCATAATATTAGTATTAATCATATAACAGCAGTAATGCCTCATCCTAACATTAATAATAAATATATAATGACAGTAGTGCTTGCTTATCCATTTGGTGAGCCATTTTTACAAAATCAGTCATTCTCTTGTATTTTTAAAAAAAATCTAACTTCTGTTTCTGCTCGCAAACCGTCACGCAGAGTGATTCTTGCTGTCTTTTCTCTCTGTTCCAGGCGTGCAAAGTGCCCTTTTCGGCCTCATCCTGTCCCTGGTGATCTGCATTGCCGCTGTCGCTCTCTTCACCACCCACCTTCTCCTCCTGCTTCCCGTCTTGCTCACCATTTTAGGTACAAGCAAGCTAGTCAAAACGTCCCTGCCTCGACCCATCCCGGCTCTCTATTCTTGTGTGCGCAGGAAAGAGTCCTGGCTGAATTTGTATAAGGCCCCGAGTTTCTTTCCCCCACCCACCCAAAAAAAATAATAATAAATCCACCTGAATGTCAGAGCAAGCAGCCAACCCTTCCCAGAAACTAAGCTTGAGAAGTCTCCTGCTCTCTCTTTTTATTCTTCTTGAGCAGGGATCCCCAACCCTTGGGCCATGGCACACTACCGAGCTGTGGCTTATTTGAAACTGGGTCTCACGAGAGGCCAGTGTGCGTGCGTGCACAGTGTGCAAGCAGTGGGCTGGGCATGTTGCACATGGGCATGCATGTGACATTCACACGGCCCGGTTCCCCCCTTCCCCTCCCAGCCAGGCCACCAAGCTGCAAAGTTTGGGGACTGCTGTTTTAGAGGGACTTTGGGCAATAAGATGCCTGCACCAGCCGCTATTCCCAGGAGGCAGTGCCTTTCCCTCTTCCGAAAAATTCCAAAAAAACCCTCACTCCTTTCACCAGTAACAAGTTAGTGCCAGGCTGGGAGGGATGAAACGTTGGTTTCAGCTCCGAGATGGAGCCCTGAACCAGGGAGAGAAGCGTGACTTTTGATGGCTACCCGTCTCTTTCGCCAGGCGTCGTCTGTCTAGTGGTGACTGTCATGTACTGGTTGGGCTGGGAGATTGGGGCCGTGGAAGCCGTCTCGCTCTCCATCCTGGTGGGCTCCTCTGTGGACTATTGCGTGCATCTGGTGGAGGGCTTCCTTTTGGCCGGGGAGAGCCTCCCTCCTCACCTGGCAGAGGTGAGGCTTTGTCTTAGGACTTCTTCTTCCTCTACCCCACTTCTGCATCCAGGGGATAATAGCAATAGCCCTTAAACTTATATACCACTTCACGGTGCTTTACAGCCCTCTCTAAGCGGTTTACAGAGTCGGCCTCTTGCCCCCAACAATCCGGGTCCTCATTTGACCCACCTCGGAAGGACAGAAGGCTGAGTCAACCTTGAGCCCGGTGAGACTCGAACTGCCAAATTGCAGTCAGCCGGCAGTCAGCGGAAGTAGCCTGCAGTACCGCACTCTGACCACCGTGCCTCTGTGATAATCACACAGGGCAAGAACTCTGGACTAGGGAGACAGAGCTATTAAGTGCGCCCCATTCCCCTCGAACTATTCCTCAAAGCCCAGCCCGACCCCGAACAGTATTTTGGAAGCCATCTTGGTGTACGCTATCTTCTGAAATGCTTGCTTGAGCTAAAGATGGGTCCAAAATTCGATCGGCCAATTGCTCCAGCGACTGGAGTTGAGAATCCAAGCCGCTTACTGGTTTTTAGGTGGGACCAGGA
>JANHFL010001255.1:183351-198155 GCA_032468155.1 Oxyrhabdium leporinum | reverse complement strand
ACGTTTCGCTTCTTGTCCAAGATGCTTCTTGTATGAGAAGTGAAACGTCTTCAAAAGAAAAAAACAAGAAAGTCCAGTTGCCTCCTGAAAAAGCACCTTTGGGACATAGGGTTGAAAGAGGTATTGGAAGTCTTCTAGTCCATGGTAGGAATCCTCAGGCCATATCAACCCAAGTTTTGCTTAAAAACCTCCAATAGTGGGGCATCCACAATTGCAGGAGACAGCTCCATTGCTTACTTGCTTAAGCTCTATTGCTCAATAACACTCAAGTGCAGGAAATCCCTCATTTGAATTTGGATCTCCTTCTGTAAAGCTTTCACCTGTTGGGTCTTGTCCTACTTTTGGCAACTTTGGAGAATAAATGTATACTGTCATATCTGGAGCAGTCCTTTAATTATTGGGAGACTGCTATCATTTGTCCTCCTTAGCCTTCTCTTCTTTAGGCTAAACAAAGCAAGCTGCTTTAACCGTTCTTTGTAGGATTTAGGCTCCAAACTTTTCATCATGTCTACATGTTGTACATTAAATCTGGCTTTAAAATATTATAATAAATTAAGCAGTAATGACACATGAAGACACATATTGGGTGTTTCCTGGCCCGATTAAGAAGACAGAACAGATTCTGCAGGCTTTCAAAGTGGTTTTTAAAACAAAAAGTATTTCAAAAATGTGTGCTAGCATGAAATATAATAGACATTCCTCCTTCTAGAGTCCTGATACTTTTTCTCAATTATTGTTATTCAAAAAGCAATGACAAAATGTTAAAGTATTCCTGCAATGACAGGACATTTGAAAGGACTTTTGAAATTTAAAATTACATAGTACACACCCAAAAGTAGGTTAGCTTTTTTTGGTCTTATTTCATGTGGAACAAAGCATTACAGATTTTTTTTTTCTTAAAACAGACAGTTGATATAAAATGAATAATATTACCTTCTGGGTTTCCCTGCCCTTTAACTGATTCCACACTTAATGGAAAGAGAATCCTGCGGCTGATTTTTATTTTAAACCTGGATAGTTTTGATAGTTAATAGAAGAACTCATATTCCACTTGTACTAAACTGGAGGAAGAAATGCTCTTATCATAACAACTATTTCCATAACCTGTGTATACTCAGTAAAGCCGAGAAATATTACAACTAGAATCCCTGTAGCATTTACAGATCCTACTAGATGAGCAAAAAAATACCCTGGGAAAAAAAATACTGCATCTAACAGTCATCTAGATTTTGCAGTGCAGATTTGATAGCCCTTACGGCTAAGAAATCATGGAGCAGTTATTTTCATGCTGATATTGATGCATGGAAGGAGCCATTAAACTCCAAGCAACAAGCATAAGTGTTCTATCAATCCCAGATGTGTAGGCAACGACAACCTCCCTGTTGCAAGGCATGGAGTTATAGCAGGAGTCAGAACCACCTGGGCACCTCTGGCATTTCTAAATGACAGCTGTTCCTCCCATTTGTGGTGAAGGAAAAAAAAACATTTCATCATGACTTATCCTAGATTTCTCTAGTCATTTGTGGAATGACTTGATATACTTGTTACTTTTGCAACAGCTGCAGTAAGAGTTACAAAGGAACAGGATAGGAGTGAAGTCAACAGCAATAGCACTAAGACTTATATATTGCTTCGCAGTGCTTTACAGCCCTAAGCAAACAAGGGCAGCATATTGCCTCCAACAATCTAAGTCCTTGTTTTACTGACCTCAGAAGGATGGAAGTCTGAGTCAACTTGGAGTTAGGGAGGATCAAACCCCTGGCAATGCTTATGAAGACCAACTAACTTGCTGATCAGGGTGAAAAACATTTGGAGAGAAGCTGGAGAATGAGTAGTTGTGGCAAAGCTATCTTTTATTTGACATTGTTGTTCAAACCAATACTGAAGGAATGGTGGCCAGCCCAATTTTGGCTATTCAGAAATTCCACATACTATAATTGCTGCTTGAAAAGCTGGCCTTTATCAAAATGTCCAAGAACGTCAATTAGAGAAATAAGTTAAGATTTACAGACTGCAGGTCTCTAATATGTAGAAAATGTCTATGGAGATTCTCAATCGTCCAGGTCATGGTTGTCCCAAAGCTGTTGTTTTTTTCCCAAAAGGCAACTGGAATTCCTTGTTGTTTTTTTCCTTTGAAAATATTTCACTTCTCATCCAAGAAGCTGAACTCTTGTTTTCCAAAGAAAACCCCCCAAGAAAGTCCATTTGCTTTTTGGAAAAAGCGCCTTTGAGACAATACATATTGTTCTTAGATTGACATTATGAAATAGAGTAGGAAAGTACCTTAGACGTCACCTTGTCCAAGGCCTTGCTTGGTACACAGTTATTTTCTTATAGCTTTAACCATGTGATCTCACCCTGCCCTTAAGTCTTTCTCTTCTGTATGACAACCCTTCACATTTTTTTAAGACTGCTATCCTTTCAGTCTTCATGTAGGTTTAATACATCCAGATTCTTTAACAGTTCCTCATAAGGTTTGATTTCCCAACACCGTACCAAATTGGTAGATTTTCTCCGAACGTGTTTCAATTTTTAGTTCTTTTTTTAATTATAGTGCCTAGAACCGAATGCCATATTCGAAATGGAGTCTGAAAAAGGGCAGAGTCAAGTGGAACAATTGCTACCTTTAATCATGCTACTGGCTTATGCTTACCTTGTAATTGAGGGAAAATACCCAGATTCTTTTTACATGCAGTAATACTGAGCTAGGGCTCCCCCATCCTATATCTGTGCTTTTCACCTTGCCTACCCATGCAGACCTTTTCTGTTTATTTGCATCAACGTTGTCTCAGATTACTGCTCGAGCCTCAATCCTTTTGATTTGCATCCCTCCCAACTCTGTCATCTGCAAATTTCATAACCGTCTCCTAAATCATCTAAGAGTATAGGGTGTGTAGGATAGAACCCTGTGGCACTACACTTCTTCCTTCCCTCCAAAGTGAAATAGAGCCCTTAATAAGGAGTCTTTGGTGCTGCATTAAGAAAACCACGAATCAATTTAAAATTAGCATCATCTGCCTCATATTTTACTATTTTATGAAGGAGAATGTCATGACATATTCAAAAAGCTTTGCTGAGGTACCCTATTTCAATAATATTATTCTAATCTAGAGAGGAGGAGGTGGAGGTTGGCATGATGTGTTTGTGTTCTTGTTAATTGCAGCATGCATATCTATGCACTTACTCATAAATATGCCATTCAATAATCTACAAGGATCTTACCCAGTGAAGACATCAAATAGACTTGTCTATAATTTCCCAGGTGCTTCCTCTTTTTGAAGAGTGAGCTGACATTTTCTCTCCTCCAGTCTTCTGGAAACTCAACGGTATGCACAGATTTCCAAGACCAATTCTTTTGTCATATCCATTAGTTTCTTCAGTAGGCTAAATGTAATCTGTTCATGGATGTTGGATTTATTTAAATTAGCAAAATTCTTCCTTCAGTGGCAAAGCAAAGGCCAGCTAGGGCTTTGTTTCCATTCTGAGAGAAGATAGGAGCAAAATAAGGGTTAAGCAATTTACCATGTGCTCCTTCCAACAGAACTACTTCCTCGTTAGCTAATTGTTGCTGCTCTTTCTAACATACTCAAATAATACTTCTGTTTGCTTGTTTTTAATATCAGTTGCAAATCTCAATTTATGGGCCCTTCTCTCTCTGACATAATTTCCACAGTTTCTGGATTCTAGCTTTAGTCTTCTGTTGTGCCTGTTGAGCACCTAACTATTGTGGCATTCTTTCCTTTCTATCTTTTTTTCCTCCCTTCCTTCTGAAATCATAATCCCAGTAGCTCAGAGAAATATCTAAGATTTTTTTTTCATTTTTCTCCCTTTTTCTTTCTTGGTAGAACATGAGGAAAGTATAGAGCAACACAACCTCTATTTCAAACACTTAAAAACGGTGAATTAAATCTAACTTTTATTACATAATTTTTAAATAAATTGTTAAAGGTTTCTCTTACGATTACGGTTTAGATGTAGTGGTTAAAGGCACCAGGCTAGAAAGTATGAGACTGTGAGTTCTAATTCTGCTTTAGGCACGAAGCCAGGTAAGTGACCATAGACCAGTTACTCTCTCTCAGCCCACTATCAAGCGCCAGGAAAATCAGGAAATCCAGACAGTTCAAATGGATATAAAAATTCATTGTAACTAGAGCTCTCTACAAGAATCTGAACTACTAATGGCCAAGGGAAATTAACGGAACCTAAGAGTAGAAGGATTCAAGGTGGATGGACTTATATCTCTTATGGACACGAAGGGACTCATGACTAATGATGCATTTGACGCCTCCCTCAGGCTCAGTCTGGTCATCTCCTACAGCCATTTCTGAAAACCTTGCCAAGGAAATTGCGGGGACTAGACCAGGTAGTCTTCAGCAATCAACACTGACTTAAAGGCACACACAAAAGAAGATTGCTGTTTAGGATAATTATTTTTAGATTGTTTGTTTATTTTTTAGTTGTCATGGTGCAATGATTTCGGATAACTTCTATTTTACAAGTGTCTGTACTCTGCCTTACCTGGCAAGAAATATATCTTTCTAAATGGACGTTTTATAGTTGGATGATTTCCTTGGCTAGGATTCTAAGCTTCTGTTTGACCTATTTCCCTACTGACACTTCCGAAATCCCTCTCTTCTCACTTCTCCTGCCTTTTGGAATTTAAATAGGAAGAGGTGTCTTATGTCACCATTCTTGGAGTATGGCAATTCTAATATCCACTCATCACATTTTCCCTCCCCCCTCCTCCTAAACTTAGCATCATCGTTCACAGCTAGAGGATACATTTAAGCATTGAAGGGAGCTTTTGACCACCTAACAACATTTAATATCAGTCAAGATATTTATAGGGTTGCTCAAATTTTATTTATTTAACAAATTTATTTGGCTATCCATCTCATATATGTGGCTCTGGCTAGCTATCAGTTAAATGAAAAAAATAAATAAAAACAACAAAAATGACACAGCAGCCAAGAAACTTTCATTACCTCTCCCCCTCTTAATGAGACTTGAATTACCTCTCCCCCTCTTAATGAGAGCAATGTTGCCTTCCTTTTCTACCTTATTTTCTGCCTAAATGGCACATAAATCCTACAGTTCTTACACACTGAACACTCTTTCCAAATGAGTTTCATAGTCTACAATACAGTTACTGAACATACCAACATAATCAATACAGGAACGGGAGGGGGGGGAACTCATACCTTGTAGTAAATCACTGATGACTCTCTGAAAGACAGCTGATAAATTGCACAATCCCAAAAGTAAACCTTCAGATTCATGAAGCCCAGTTGGTGTGGTGGATGTTGGTTTTTCCACTAAGTCTTGCTCATCTCCCTCTGGTAAGAAAATTTTTTCTATGACCTATACAAAACCTGTTAAAGTCATCCAGTTTGTACTCTGGTGAAATTCTTGGACCAACAGAGGGGTCTCATTACTTGTAATCTGTCTGCAGCCTTTTATCTTACCATGTCCAACACCCAATCATTTATTTTGTATGGTCAAAGTCTCACCGAGCCCAGTTTTTATTCAAAACCTTGGATCTTCCTGACTGACTCCTAAAGACCTTTTTAAACTTCTGCATTATGGTTGATAGTCTTATCCTGTCCTCTTCCTCTGTAAAATCTTTATCCAATTGGCTCTGATCAGTAGCATACTCCTGCAGAAAGTTAGCACCCACCCTTCTCCTAAAAGAATGAAATATTCTAGGAAATATTAAAAAGGCAAAATATTATACCTCCCTGGATGAAAAAAGGAGAAACATGCTCTTGGAAAGCAACCCCCACCTTTGTTAATAGCCCCAGAAAGACTGGGCCATCCTATCTACAGGACAAAAGGCTTGGCCAGCTTATCTACAAAACAAAAGACCTTCACCCTCAGGACATAATAGGATTAGCCCTCTACCCATCTCACCAATCGGCACCTGGGAAGATTGCATCACCCAGCAAGGTTCAACCAAGACTGGGACTTAAGACAGCCTACAAAGTTACCCCTAGATGGCCCCATGATAGTCTGACAACCAATCATTACATGCCCTTGCACAAGAACAGGAAGCAAGTTCAAAGCCCAAGAGAGGGTATAAATCTCTCTCTCTCACACACACACACACCATGTGCTCAATTGCCCAGGACCTCAAACCATGCGGTCCTGTCCACCATTAAACCATCTTTCCAAACAGCCTCCATGTTTCCAGTGTCTTTCTCCCCACTTGGAACTGAACCCAGATGGACATAAGGGAAGATGAATGCTTATCAGGCAAGCAAAGGATGAATTACAACAGAAGCTGACAGAACAAAGGACCAAGCCTAGTGAATAAAAAGAGACAATTAAAAACAAGTGAATGTAAAACTCAGGAGCTGTGAAGAGACCTTGGAAGAAGTTACAAACCTTTGTGGAGAAGTTGAATGGTCCTGTGGAACAGGAAACAGGAAACAGAAACCAGATACCTGAAGGCTAGAAAGAATATAGCTGAGATTTGCAAGAAGAGAATAATAACTGAAATGGTAGTTGATGATTCACAGCTATAGGAAAAAAATATATGTGAGCAGGAGAATGATTGACTTTAGATGTGGAATCAACAGAGATATTTGGTTTCTGGCATGATGGTCTGAATCATCAGGATGATGGATTTCTGACATGAGATGGGTTTAAACTAGGACAGATTAAACAGTGCTGAGTTGCTGCTGACAAAGAAGACTTTGAACCACATCCTTTAAAGCAAGGGCAGAGTTTGCTGATGAGGTAAGAAAATTTTCATATATTATCTTTGAGAAATCCTGGAGAATTGTTGAAATAACAGATGAAGTTTAACTCATCATTTCTTCTTCATGGTTACTCAGTAAGCCCAGGAAAAAGTACAGCTCCTTTAATATTCACAATTCTACCACAATTCCACAGGCAGAATCCTGAAGGAAAACTAGTTGCAGTTTGACAACCATTCACAACAGCTTCAGTTCAGATTGATCTCATTCACTAAATCAGTATTTTGCTCTTATGCTCAAGAACTGTGATTCCATACTTTTTTTCCTTCTCTGTTAAGAAATAAGCAGTGCCCTGCTGGATTGAATGCCTACCCTACCCAGTCCAGCAGTCACAATAGCCAACTGCACAAGGAAACCCAGTAGTCTCCCAATAGATGGATTTTAGAAGTAATCGTATTGTCTTTGAGGCTAATAGCCATTAATCACCATGATTTTCCATGAATTGGTCCACCTCTTTTTTGACGTCAGCCCAGCTAGTAGTTAGCACCACAACTCGTGGTAGCAAATTCCAAAATTTGATAATGCATTGTGTCAATTTTTTTTGGTCCTGATTCTTCCAGGATTCAATTCCAGAGGGTAACCTTTAGATTTGGTATTTGGGGAATGGGAATATAGCTTCTCCTTACCACTTTATCCACATCACCCTTAATTTTGTACATGTCAGTTGCAACTCTCTCATTCATCTCTTTCCTAGACTAAAAAGTTCCAAATGCCACAGCCTTTCCTTGGTCTTCTTAATTTTCCTCCTTAGAACCTTCTTTAGTTCCACTATATCCCTTTTAAGGTGCAGCAACCAGAACGCCACACAATATTCCAGATGCCAATTTGGTCTAGTGTTTAAGGAACTAGTCTAGAAACCGGGAGACAGTGAGTTGTAGTCCTGCCTTAACCATGAAAGTCAGCTGGATGATTTGGGGCTGGGTCAATTCAACTTGCAGAGTTGTTGTGGGGAAAATAAGAGGGAGAAATATTAGGTATGTTTGTTGCCTTGAATTATTAATAAAAATTAATAAAGGTGGGATAAAAATAAGTAAAATTGAATTAAAAGTGGTTGCACCATTGATTTATATTAATCATTATAATGTTGGCATCTCTATTTCCAGTACTGGCTTTTTTTTATTATTATTATCCCTAACATGCTGCTGGCTTTGTTTACAGTGGATGTACACTGTGTGAATAGCTTCATTGACTGTATCATTATTCCAAAATGCCTTTCCTCATTAGCCACTATGAGTTCTGACCCCCTTAGGTTGTGTGAGTAGTTAGAAATTTTGACACTAATATGCATCATTTTACACTTGTCATGTTGAATGACAACTGTCATTTTGATGCCCCTAATGTGCAGAGATCCCATTGTTGTTAATTTTTATATGGCTTCGTTTTTCAAGCGTTAAAAAAATGCCATCTGTATACAGGTGTCAATCCAACAACTTTGTTATTTTGGTTTTACATCATGATGTAATTTTACATTAAGATAGCAACAGTAGCATTGACAGTTTTTAAAGCAGGCTTGTTGTTTTTTTAAGGGGTCATTCATAGATTTGGAAATACTTTTTTGTGAGTTGGCCAGCATGGCCCATCCCCTTTCTTGCTGACGTCTGATTCTATCGCACATCAGACTTTTCCCTGTGGAGCTGGAGAATGAGTTCAATGAAAGCTGTCTGCTTGCAGTCTTAAAGGGCTGCAGGCATTTGAATTACTATTTCCTCTGCTTCTGCTTGGCTCCCTTGGAGCTTTAAGCCAGCAACACTATCAGAAGGGATGGTGAGTGCATGGGATCATCTCACAGAGCAGGAGTGATCAATTAATTTCTTCTCTATCAACAGCTTGAGAGGATCTACTGCACTCTTTGAAAGAAGCTATGATCAGTTCTGCAAAGCAAGGAATGAAGATCACCCTGGCTGAATAAAAGTTGTGGCTTCCTAGTCTGAGATAATGGTTTTGTCTGTCCCAGTGATTGCTCTGGGAGCTACATTGGGGACTGCTACTAGCCTCCTTGCCTTATGTGGTCTTACCTGCTTCTGCAAATATAAGCGACCTGGAAAAGGATCCTCGGACAAGGAACGGGATCTGGAGACAGAAAATGCCAAACCTAGCGTGCTTCAGGCACTCCATCAGGTAAAGCAGTGTATTGATTTTGTTCTCCTCTTCTTTCAGAGATGCTGTCGCTTAACAAGTGTAGATTTTGAGCAAGGTCACCTAGTGTATGGGATAATTTAAGATTTATAGCAATTGTCTGTGTTTGCAGAATTTCAGGGTGTAGCGTGACTTCTATACAAAGGAGGAGGGAAGGGGGCTCAGGTGGCATATGGGATTATGAAAGCAACAGCCAGACAGCTTTTGTTTTATGAAAGAGAAAAATGGCATAACAAAGATTCAGTGACTTCAGTCGTTCTGATAGCTGGACAGGGTATAATTGCTGGAATACTGAAGCTTGGATGCCAGATAGTAATAATGTCTGAACATTGTATAATTCTCATTGATTAATCTATAAACACCTATGTCTCTATGCTTTTGCAACACAGGAAAGTCTGGTGTGGAACTAGTGTGCTAAATTCTGGGCAAGTGTAAGGCATAGTAATATATGTTGGTTAAAATTTAAGACAGACAATAACATCTAGTTTGCAATAAACAGGTATTATTGAAAGATATTAAGACAGCTATGAATAATATGTTATGGCATAATATACATTTAAATGCCCATAACACAGGTTAGATGCAGTATGTTAATCTTCTTAAATCATTTCAGGATTTGAACAATACAGCGTATGGAAAATTATCATACATAGGGTTCACAAGGGAGGGAGAGGGAAAATGACAAAATGTGTGTCATGATATAATCCCACAGTTTATATAAGTAAAAAATGGAGTTTGCACTATGACATCACTATGTAACATCATCATTTTGATGTGATACTGGCTTGCTGCAAATATCTATGTTAGAATATCAATAGGTGAGAATGACAAAGACTAATTAGACAAAGATTTCAATTGTATGGGATGAGGGTTCAAATTCCCTACTAGCCATTCATGAATATGGTCAAATAGTTTTCTGGGCCCATATATTCTGATGTGTGTTATTTGCTTTTGCTTTAACATGATGGCAAATCCACCCATTATAGCTAGTTCAGTAAACTGTGGTTAAAAATATTCTCAGTTAAAATTATGTATGAATGCATCCATTCATTCTTAAGTTTAGCTACTTATCTGGAAAATGGTGAATCACTCTGCTTATTGATTTTCTTTTAAGAGATAAATAGAATGTATCCAAAATTCAAACTAGACATTAAAAGAAGTGAAGTTCAAAACCATTCTTTGTTATATTAAAAGACATGTATAAATACAAAAGTATTGATTCTGGATTGTGCTATGTGTGCCTGCTTTATTGCATGTGCAAAAAGTGTGTAAAAGCTACTAGCTTTTATTTTGTGGGTCCCAGAGCTTCTCAGATTGATGGATTGATTTGGCCATTTTTTTCACATTGGGGAGAAGTTGAGAACAGATTTTAATCCTTTTATATGCTTAAGATACCAATTTCCCTCCATAAAACTCTGGAAAGCCTTCTGCTACACTTTTGCCCTTTTTGACCAATGAAAGATGTTGCTCCTTGCTTTCATGAATCAATAATTTAATAAAATCATATCTTGTTGCAACAGAGAAAAAAAGTAATTTGATAATTGATCACTATGCTCAACTCAAGTATCTAAATTTAAAATATTGCTTAAAATGTAACAATTTATTCCTGTTTTTTTCCTTTAAAAAATTGCACACACACAATTATGTTAGGATTTGCATGATGCAGCTGCTTTAATGATTTGCAGTCTGATGCTACATTCATAGTCCTGTTCCTTACAATTTCTCCCAAACTGAATCTAAAGCACTGAGCAACCCACATGTGCATTTGTGTGTATTTGGAACTTTAATCCCCTCCCCACACACATAGAGCATACATATTAGAATCCCATCCCATTCATGTTAAAAGCACCAAGACACTTCTGGGTTGAAAGGATTAGCCAGTGATATCACTGTTGCCTGGAAACACCTGACTGGAGGTTCCTCTCATCCCCGTTAATGTGCCCGCCAAAGTGATACCTATTTATCTACTTGCATTTGCACACTTTCAAACTGCTAAGTGGGCAGGAGCTGAAGCAAATGCCAGGAGCTCATCCCATCACACAGCAGCACTCAGGTCTCAAACAAGGGCTTGCTTGGAATATTGAAACAAGGAATATTGTCAGCCCAATATTCTAACCATGTGAGCCACCATGCTCCTTCACATTAGAATTATATCTATAGATAATAGAAATAACAGATAGATAGATACATATATCCATTTGCTTGACATAGATGTTTGATATTAATGCAGCAAATATTCTGCTTCTTCTGCTGTTTAAAAATGTATGTAAGTCATATATTAAAAACCATGAAATGACAAAAGGGACTAAGACTGTTTCCTAGTCATTGTCAATTCATTTTCAAAGACAAAAAAAAAGATACAGAAAAGCCAACCATGTGTTTCTGCTTTCCAAGTCTTTGGGGAAAGGGGGCATTTTTCATAACTCCTGGCTTTATAGCCTATATGGGAAGCTCATAGCTCAGGATTCAACCTTTTTCGAGGGCCATCAGAACCCCTTCCTCCAAGACTGTGCTTAACTAGCCAATTTATGAAAGAATGAAGAAAAAAGAATATGAAACAAAGATAGTTCTTGGAGGCAAAAATGAAACCCATAACGCAATACATGCAT
Organism: Oxyrhabdium leporinum; assembly: GCA_032468155.1. Taxonomy (NCBI): domain Eukaryota; kingdom Metazoa; phylum Chordata; class Lepidosauria; order Squamata; family Cyclocoridae; genus Oxyrhabdium; species Oxyrhabdium leporinum. The sequence goes on along the minus strand of JANHFL010001255.1, from coordinate 186,652 downwards.
GCACATACCACACAACACATACACACAGAGTGCTGGGAGATTATCAATCCCTTCTCTAGGTCACTCTGGTTCCAAACTGAATTGGAAATGTTTACTTTTCTACCAAACATGAAAAAAAGATGAATGAATAGCAGCATCTCTGAACTTATCTGTAGTTTAGCTATGATCTCTTTTTGCTATATACTGTATGTATAGCATACAGTTGAAGTAATCAATTGCATTTCTTAGAAGGGAGTAATAAATCCCCCTGAACCATACTGCCTTTCACATGCCTTTTCCTTATCTAATGGCCCTTTTTATCATATGTCTTATCATACCCCATAGGATAAGATTATGGTACATACCAATAATATTTCAGTTATACAACTGTAGACCATTAATCCAGTTGCAATTTGTTTCCATCCTTCACACTTCAAAAGAGCTATACCAAGGGCCCATAGATTATATCCCATGATTTCTCACTTGACTAAATCAAATTTGCAATAATTTGCAATAACATTTTAGCCCTAAACTTCTCTGCAACTCAGGTTAGCCTGCAAGAGAGTGATGGGACCAGGGCCATTTAGTGATCTTTGTGGTTGAATATGGGTATCTATCTTTTAAGAATAGACTATGAAATATAATGTACTAATATAACATCTAGATTGAAAGATACCGATAAAAGAGAATATTTGTAATTTAAGGTTGAGCCATATGGTCCTTGTGCTGCATGAGCTTGGTGATCTCATTATTTTGCATTATATTCCATAGTCTATTGTTATTATACATGTTACTTCACCCTTCCTGTCTCTGAAATTGCTTCTGGGGGGGAGGGGGGACACAGATAGAGCGGGGGGAAGAAGTGGAAAAGAGGTATTGAAAAGGAAAGTGCATGGTTTGATGATGAAGTACTAGGAGGAGACTTAGGTTTAGTCCCCAATAACACAAACTGAAAAGGGATCTCCAACAGCAATACTGTCTTGATACTTGGATAGTTGCTACCACTCACAATAGATAGTACTGGATTGATGGGTTAGAATGATAGTGAGGCAGGAGACGGGGGTGGTTTACATGAAAGAATTATTTGTTTAATACTATAAAAAGTACTAAGTGGGATTATTTGGGGTGCAGCCCTAATTAGTAGATCTGACTCATGTTGCCTAGCAACTAGGGGATCCAAACAAATTTGTACTATACTTTTTGCATGTTTTAAAAAAGACCCATTGCATTCTAGACATAATACAGCCTTGATCTCCTCTGCTGTAAGATGAGAGATCTCTGCTTGGAAAAGTTGAGCCTGGGGTGGATAGGTTATTTATTTATACAAAGCTTAGTTGCTCCATTTATAAGCCACCTCAACTGCCAAAGTGACTCTATGGGACATGTGTTATTTTAAAACAAGAGCACAAACAGGAAAACAATAATCCCCAAAAGGTATATAGCACACATTAGACTGCTTTTGGGGAGGTGGGTGGGTGCTTTCTATTAAAAGAAGCACTGAAAAAACTATTCCTTCCATGTAATGAGGTTTCAGCAATTTAGTCTAATGCCAAAATTTACCTGTAATACAGAGAACATGTTATGCGCAAGCTCTTTTAGTCTTCCTTTTCTGTTTTTACTGAGCTACAGAGGTTCCATGAAAGTCTTGTGATTTTAATTTTAAATGAAATAGCTTTTGAGATACTTAATGCTCAATAAATCAAGATAAAGGACTGATCACATCATTGAAATGTGGGTCGAGAGAAGTTAAAATTGTGTTATAGTCACAACTACTCTGCCTATTCAGAATCCATCTTCTTACTCTTAGGTTTCTATTGTAATGGAATGATAGGCAATCTATCCCTTGAATACTAATCTGTAGTGTCTGTTTCTCTAGACATATTCACTATCCGCCAATGCAGTCAATGAGCAAGGATCGTACCTAGTGTGACTTGGTGTCATAATTGCATGATTAAAGGAGCAGCTTGCCTGCCTGCCTAATCCTGATTATTGCTTTTACTTTTAAAAGATGCCAGGAAAATGATTCCTTCCCAAATGTATGTTTTAGAAGAGAAGCCTCTTCTTTTCAATTCTGAAATTTAATTTAGTTTGTTTGTGTATTTGAGGTGTATTTTCATGTCTCTTGTATCCATTTACAACAACTGATTTGCACATACAGTATAATGATTGAAATAGATTATAATCCATTAAAAATTATAATTATGTTGAGCGCATAGGTTCATATTTGAATTAATAACTGTGATATTCTTGAGGGAACTACTGGTATCATTCCATGACTTGGTTTGGTTTATTTGAATTGGGCATGTATCTTTGTATTTTGTAAACCACAGTTAAGTGTGTTTGGCCAATTGTAACCATGGTTTAGTAGGAGCCACGAATACTTCCATGCATTATTATTACCTGTCTGTATTTCAAATGCCACAAATTGAGACTAATCTTTCTTAAACTGATGGTTTCTAAATGTATTGGTCTTAAACTTGTATAACCCTAAACCCAAATGGAAGCAATCAAGTTTGGAATGCAGTTAATAAACTAGTAATTAATTATCATCTAGTTAATAAATACAGTCTAACTAGATCTAAAACCTAAATATATTTTATTTGCATATTTTTAATTTGTGATGGGTCTGCCTTACAGAAGGATTCTTTCTTCTACTCTAAGCCAACAGCTGGTGTTTGTTCAGCCTAGCAGTGATTTATTGCCAATTTTACTCATGCCAAACGGGGAAAAAATCCAAAGTGTTATTTAAAGCCTCAGTATTTTACAGATTGTTCTTATTCAAACTTTAGTTTCAGATAATTTTATTTAACCCAAAACCTATCTGTCAAAGGGAGTGGGGATCACTTTTTTATGACTGACAGTGTAGGTCATATACACAATAAACAGGAACAGATGCAATGCAGTCGATCATTCCCCTGTAGTTGTATATGGCTCCCAAAGGGATGGTCTCTTGTTACATGATGACAGAGTGCTACTAGAGTGTCTGGCTTTGGCATGATGGCTTCAATAAAGTGCCTCATATTTATAAGTCCACAGTTACTTAAGTAAGACAAAATACTCCATAATATACATATGGTAGATACATAAGCTTTGCGATGTCCTAAAATATCCATTTGGGCATTAGTAAAGATAGCGTAGAAAGTGAAATTTTGTTCTTGTACAAAACCTTGTTCAAATGGTATTTTATGGACAGGACAATTCTGAGCAGTTGTCATAATACTGTACTCTGAGGTAACATATTCTGGTCTAGTCAATTTCATGCTACCTGTAGTAGAAGGAAAGAAACAAGCCAGGGATGGAAAGCAGGTCTGCGGAAAGCTTA
>JANHFL010001255.1:172356-182451 GCA_032468155.1 Oxyrhabdium leporinum | reverse complement strand
AGACAGACAGACAGACAGACAGACAGACAGACAGACAGACAGACAGACAGACAGACAGACAGACAGACAGACAATGGGATTAACTGTACTATGCTCTCATATTTATTATAAGATGTTCTTCCCTTTGGCTTTTTTATCCCAAGGCTTGAAGAACATGATAGTTTTAAAATATCTGTCAACCTCGTGCTTTGTTTTAAAACATGGGCAATAACATAGGGCTATTATAGGACCATAAACATAGGACTATTACCATTTATTTATTCAACATATTTATATGGCACCACATCTACCAATGGGAGTCTCAGCAATAAAAAAATGTAAACATACTATAAAGCTCAATTAAAAGAGCCAGTTTAAACAAATTATGTCTTTAGGTTCAATGTAGAGTCTTACAGGATGGAAGCAAAACAAAAGACAAAAAGAACAGAAGGATTCATTTAATTCTTAGTTAGATGTTCTAATGGACTAAATAGCCAATTATTATTTCCTTAAGTAATTAATTATATAATTATTTGACTTAATTTGGGCAGGAGCTTAATTTGTGGATCTTGCAAGTGGCATACAAGGAATAAACTAAAATACTGCTTTGAACACAATGTTATCTAGCCTTTCATAGCTATTTGGCTACATCTCCCATCATCTTTATTCTTGGCTGTGTTTGGCTATGTTTAGAACTGTAGGATCTGGAGGTGATTGTGGCTGCAGAAGATGCTACAATACAGTGCATTATGAATTAGAGAGCTTCCCCACAGACAAGCTGATTGGCAAGGAAAGGACTTGGTTGCACTGAATGCTTCCTCTGGGATGCGGTCTACATGCATTATTTAACAGGGCAAGAATTAAAAAAAGAATGAAAAACATTAATTACACTTCAGCATATGCTTTCATTCCCTCTACTTTGGCTTGAAAGAGAGCTGCTGTGGGGCTTAGCTTTTTCACACAAAAAAAGAGCAATTGTCAGCATTTTGGAATTTATCTAAAAACATTCATGAGGGAAGAAATACTACTTAAATTTATCAAGACTTCCAATTTTTTCCATTCATCCATTCCTACTTATGTGCACACACATGAAAAATATGTATATGTGCAATGTGACTAAATCTGCATTTATTTTAGGAAAGCTTGACATATCTATTAGAAATTCAAGGTTTATCTATAAAGCATGATTGTTGGGGCGGTGGGGGTGGGGGAATGTATTGTGACTCTTTCCTATTGTTTACTCTAGGGACCTCCATGTGTGTACCACAAAATATAGAAGCAATTACTTTTTCTGCTTAAATGATTTTTAATCCACATGGTATAGAGAAAAGGAGAACGAAAGAATTATGAGACAATTAGGAGTAGGAACTGGAATGATTAATTAAAAATAGGCCCTAGTGTGTTTCTTTAAGAGGAAAATTCCTTGATTTCCAAAATATTATAAATAATGGCAGCAATGTGCCATTTCTCTCATGTAAGTTCACAGTCGAAGGAGCACATTTTGCTATAATAAATTTTAAATGAATGCAATAAAAATAAAATCTGGGGTTTTTTTGTTTCAGTTTAATGTTGAGAAGACAGCAGAGCCAGTACAACCCCGGACAATCCTCGGCTTTCCTCACATCTATGGCCCAAAGCCTGTCGTAACCACCTCAGAAATTGTTAACTATGTAGATTACAACTTGAAGACAGTAGAAGAATCAAGCAAGGGAAAACCTGAAGTTCTGGATAAGAAAAGGATGACCATACAAGTCAATGAAGAGCTATTTCTTCTCCCTCAAAATGGTGGGGCCTTTGTTAAATTGCTTATGATTGCTTCTTCTTTAAATGTGGAATCATAATGGATTTTCTTTCTAATTATAGAATATTATCCCAGAGCACATGATCAACATAGTAAAAATATACAATTAAGGGCCAGGCTTACACTGCACAAAAATTTACCATATAAAAGGTGAACTGCACCAAGGCTTTTAACAATGTTAATCTATATTATCTCTACTTTGAGCAAATTGTCTGTGTAATTGTTCACATCTGGCAAATTCCATCCTATTGTTCAACACCCTTATGATTTTCTCCTTTTCATAGTATCATTTAAAAAAACTCATTTTATTCTTAGGATGGTAGCGGACATTCAATTTTCTAGGAAATTTGCCAGCAGGCATGACAAAACTTCTAGAAGCATATAAAGAAATGTATTTTGAATGGAAAAATCATTTGCACTTAATTATTTTCAATTTCTTGAGGACAGAGAGCTCTGCCTATTATACTAATGAAAGAATTTTAAAAACCAGTAATTATTTTGGGTAAACTGGGAGATTTAATTTGGATATTAATAGATCAGCTTCCCATTTTGTTGCCTACAACCTCCTCAGATAGTGTGATCAATAGCCATAGTGGCTGAACGTAATTTAATTTACTTATGTTATTTTTAAATGATTTTCTATGCAACTGCATTTCAAAGGGATTTAAATTAAATTATACTAACAACCATACATGAAAAGAATTGTTATAATAATTAAAAAAAAAAAATCCAAATGTTTTAGGGGAAGAAAAATGAAACTGAACCATTTGGCCAAAAGGTAGCCTTGAGTGAAGAGATTCAACAAGCACCTGAATGCTCTAACATTATGGACACTTATAGATATTAGGATGCAGATTATTCCAGAAAGCTTATGTAGAGAAAACCTTGAATGCACAACAGGTGTTGACAGCTCAGTCTGGCATTGTGAATCTTAATATATATTATTAAGCTGGTTTTAATGACAATAAAAATCCACACAGTGTGTTTCACAGAATGTTTCACACAGAAATGAAACTGATGCATTTATTTCCTTTAAACAATTTAACTTGCTATTACAATTAATCTTTTTAAAGAACAGTAATGCCTTGCTCGTGAATGCATGCACTACGATGGTTTTGAATAAAGAAAGGCAAGAAGGAAAAAAAACCCTAAAAGATTCATGTCAGATGGCAAATTGGAAATGTTCCTAGGAGTGAAGTGGAAGAGGATTCTGAAATCTTAGAGGGTTTGTCTTAACTTTAGTTTTAGCTTTAGATTCTCAAATGGATCATTTTCTCTGGCTTCTCAGATTTTATCTCTAGCAATGAGCTGTTCAGTGGGAGATGTTCTGGCTCCTGTCAGAAACTCTATTCCTTTTAATAGACCTACAGACAGACCGACAGATAGACATACTATACATTCTTTAGGAATATTTCTGAAATCAACACTTTCCCAAAACACCTTGAAAAATAGCAAAAGCCAATGGCTTTAACCCAGTTTTTGCTTGGAATGTCTATCTATCTCCCCTTCTAATATCAAGGGTAACCACAAAGAACTTCTGGGAAATGAGGGAGGTTATGAGGAACAGTATCACCCACTCTTCTATGTTTTGTGGTTGGTTAGGTCTACCATGGCAACCATGTTACAGATAGGCAAGCTCCTTATTGCAGTTATTTTGTAAGAAGACATTACAGGCTGTTTTGTGATAAGCGTGTAAGTAAAACAATCTGGGGTGGAATCAAGAAACAAATCTTTGTGTCAATAACAGAAAGATTACCGTAAAATTATGGGCAGAAACAGAAATAAATGGTGCCTCCTAGATATTGTCATTCTCATGAGGTAGATTCTCTTCATATGGGAAGAGATTGACTGATCAGAATACGGAGGATGCTGAAGGAACTTTCTTTTCCTGGTTCTAGGACTGCCGGGACCCTGCTCAGTTAGTATGGGTGTCTTTCTAAAAGATGGGCTTGCTAAGAGGCCCAGCAGACTGGCCCAGGGCCTGAAAAAGGAGCTGTTGTAGCTTACAGCCTTATTACTATCACCAGCTGGTGAAATGGCATAGCAGATGAGCACATCCAGCTGAAAAAGTAATTAAACTCAGGCATCTCTGTTCCCCACATATTGGAAGCAATTTTGGCATCCAACGCCTTCCTCTGCAATTCTGAATCCAACTGCATTATTTTAACTTGGCTTGTTCCAAATGTTTACTGTGATTCAAATACAGCATCAAGAATATCCTTCTTCACCCTTGGAGCACTCAACTACACTGGATATATGAATAAAATTACTGAGCCTTTGACCCTGCAAGTATAAATAGCATCAAGATGGAAATGGAAGTCTTTAGGGAACTACATTTTATTGATATAGATTATAGTAACAAAGGCTGGTGAAGGCTGCATGAGTTTTTCCTTCCCGGTTATCGTATTCTGAATTAGGGAGGAGTTAATTTGAGTTTATTCTCCTATTTTTGCTGTTCTTTGACTTTAAAGAATGTTTTCCTATATATATATAATAACTGTGTCTGCTTAGTTTCCTAAAGTTTATCTCCATGGCTCTCTCCACCGACTCTTTGATGGCATGCTTTCAAAACTTATAGAGAAATGACCAATTTATGTAGGGCCAACCCCAGAAATTCCAGGCAAGCATAGGTCAGTCCATAACTTCCCTGTTTAATGTCCAAAACTTACATCTATAATGGTGAAGCCAGTTTTAAGTGCACATGATTGAATTTCAAAAGTAAATATTATGCCTAGCTCAAAAAATGCCCATGAGTAGGGGACTAAAGCTGGTGACATGGGATTTCTGGTGGCCATGTATCAAGACAAAGGTCTACTGTCCACCTGTCCTATTTGCCATCAGACAAGGATATGTCCAGAAAGCCCACAGCATTCCTGCAACCAATACCTATATTTTTGGCTCCCTAGTACACCATCGTCTTTGATTTCATGATGAAATTCCCGCGATTCATGTGTGACTGTGTATACATAGAAACCCAAATTTGAGGTTGTAGAGTATGAAGAATGAAGTCAGAAGAAAGTCAATTGTAGCACTCATTTACAAAAGCAATTACTTTCTTGAAAGTGGCCATTTACAGAGCAATAGTTAAGCAGTTCATCAACATTTATACTATAACAAATGTCCAAATTTTCAAAGCATCATAAAACTTTGAGTTGCAATAGCACTTAGACTTATATATTGCTTCACAGTGCCTTACGGCCCACTCTGAGCAGTTTATAGAATTAGCATGTTGCTTCCAACAATCTGGGTCCTCATTTTACCGACCTCAGAAGGATGGAAGGCTGAGTCAACCTTGAGACTCAAACTGCCAAACGGCAGTCAGCTGGCAGTCAACAGAAACAGCCTGCAGTACTTCATTCTAACCACTGTGCACCTCTGCACTTATCCTACAAATAGGATAGGTAATTTTTATATTTAAGAGGGATAAGTGAGACCATCAGGCATTTGCAGTCTTCTTCAACAAAAACTTTGATATGGCTCCAAAAGTAGCCAAAGATGTATTTTGATATGATAAAAGAGGAAAATTACTACACTCAGGAATATTTTTTTTCATATTAATATTTATTAATTCTAATTTAAGTTTAATTTTGATCAAGTCAAATTTAGCTTTGACCTTAATTACACCTATTTCTTTGTCTTGACTCTATTTCCATGAAATATAGCTTCTAGATATTACCTGAAGTCTCCTTTCAAAAAGCCATCCATTCATTTTATATTAGACCAGACTACATTGCTATTGTATAAAAATACATTATTGTTGTATAAAAATACAAGAACATTCACCAATGGTCATCTTAACTGGAACACAATTTCTAATTAACATTCTTTTGAGTTTTAGGTGGTGTGAAAGATGTTTGTGTCACTGAGCGCCTGAGTCCTGAAAATGCTGCAGGCTGCAATCAAGTCCCAGAACTTCATTATTGCCTGGGCTATAACCGACAGAAAGAAGCTCTGTCTGTTGCTTTCCTTGAAGGTAAAGACCTCCAGTTTTGCAAGTTGGTGATTGAGAATGATAGTACTGATCATTATAATTTATTAAACATGTATGTCAGCTCAGAACAATTAAAGAAATTACAATGCATTCAATAAAATGTAAAAATAAAAATAAATGATGACTAATGAGATAAAACAAGGGGTATCATTCTCTCTCATCAACATCCTGGGTGAAGAGCCAGGTCTTCATGGCTCTTCTTAAGAACATCAGAATGGGAACCATTCAAATCTCTTTGAGGGGAAAAAAAAAGTCTGACATAGGATCTATTCCAGACAAATAACACTTTAAGAGAAGACATTTATACAGAGAGTCAGTTTGGTGTAGTGGTTAAAGGCATCAGGCTAGAAACTGGGTGACTGTAATTTCAAGTCCTGCCTCAGATATCGTACAAAACCAGCTGGGCCAGTCTTCTCTGTCATTCTCAGAAAGAAGGGTGAGAAAAAAAATGTTTTGAAAAATGTTGCCTAGAAAATAGCAGGGACTTATCTATATAATCACCAGGATTCAGGGCTCGATTTAAAGGTATAAAGATAAAAAAGCAAGGGAAAGGCATATTAAAGGCTATTAAAAAATCATATAAATTATTTTCCAAGCAATGATTTGCATCCTCATAGCTAGGAGCAGCCAATCAAATACTTAATAAACTTTAATGTCTCACATTTCTCATCATTTTACTTTATTCTAAACACAAGATTAAACTATTTTTGCATATGGCAAACATAACAGAAGAGAATAGGTAAGTGACATTCCCATAAAGGAATAATTACTTTATCCAATAAATTATAGTTTAATTTACCCTAGTAATAAGCCATGTCTCCATCTATTAGTTCCTTCCCCTTCCCCTCTTTTTCATACAGCTAACTTTTGAAAAGCTTTACTGGTTTTCTATGATATCTGAATTAGGAAGTAATGGAGGGTAATGCAGAAGAATGTTGGTCACTCTTGATTTAAAAAAGCAATGGCATTTCTGTGGGCCTCTAGGCATTGCTAAACGATTATACAATCTAACAGTCCTTACTCTTGGCCATGCTGGCTAGGACTATAAGAATTATCATTTAGAGACCTCTGGATGCTCCATTCAGTCCCAACATTCCTCCCCACTGTGACAATTAATAGGTTCAAGACTACTATGCCTAATGTGGGCATATATCATTTATAAATTTAATTCAAAAATCAAACATAACAGAGTTCACCACACTCCATTATTATTCTCTCATTTCCTTTCTCTCTAGATATTTCTAAATCACCAAAAAACCAAGATCTGAAGGGCATTAATTACAATTAAAGGAAAACAGATATGTTTTCTGCTGCCATACATTTATGTCAGAATTCAACTCTTTTATCACAACAGCAAATACGTAATCTATATATAATCAGGATGACAGGTGGCAGAAGTCTGTAGTTTGACCCATGTCAAATTAAGCTTTCAGAAATAGAAGTTCGCTTTTTTGCATTACATCAAAACCTTGACTTTGCACTAAATCAAACTGAATCAAATGGTAATGGTCTCTTGAAAATATTTTAACACAGGATTTCAATGCAATAATGCAATGATTTTAGTGATGATTGCATTTTCCCCTTCCTTCTGCCCCTACCAGTTTTATACGGAACCACATCAGGAGACCAAAACAATGGAAGTGATTGCTACATCTTAGGCTCTTTGGTGAGCAACTCTGGAACCATAGAAGCCCAGACTGTGATGAAGAAGAAGCAAGTTCATGTTGTCTGGGAAGAAGCTCTACTGTTTCCGGTTAAGGAGAAGATGCTGCCGGAGGGGACATTAACACTCACCTTGAGGAACTGTGACAAGTTCTCTAGACACAGCATTGTTGGTGAAATTAAACCAAATCTAGCTTCTGTAGGGGAGCAATATGGACCGGTAAAGTCTGAGAAAGTGAAAGTCCTTGACAAGGTATTCTATCAATTCATTTTTATTGTATTACTGTATATTATATTCTCCTGTTGGGGTAGAGAATGCTGCACATGAATATTCCTAAACTTCTGAGTCTTAATTCACTTTATCCCATGGACACAATGACAACATTGTTAGATTCTTTGAATGTTTCACCATGAGCATATAGAGAAATATTGAATGTGATCCCGATGGGTTCCATTCTTGACCCAATACTAGTCAATATCTTTATGAATGATATATAGATGAAATGAAAAGGATAGAAAGACTGATATTGTGATACTAATTCCTGATACTAAGTAATTGGCTAATAATTTAAAGTGGTGGCTCTCAACCTTTTTTAATCAGATGCACAATATTGAATATATAGCAATTCTGTAGCACACTAAAAATTATTAATCTTATATACTTATTTTTAAATGTGTAAGTCATGGTTTGAGGGGAAGCTATGAAATTTTTAAGATCTCTGCACAGTATTGAATATATTATATAGCATTGAATATATATTATATAGAATATACCTAATACAAAAAAAAACATAAGGAAAAAAAGCCTATGACATATGGCACATTAGTTGAGAACCATCTTATTAAAAAATAGCATCAAGATTTAAAGTTAGCTTGCTAGGATTAAGCCAAGTTCAAAAGAATAATGTTCAGTGAAGAGATATGTAATGTTCAGCAATTAAGCAAGAAAAATCAAATGTAGAAATACTGGGGGAATCTATCTTGATGTGAGCATTGTGGGAGAAGCTTCTAAAAATCCTAGAAGACCATCAGTTGGAGAAAAACAATTAGGGTAACTGTAATACAGTCTTGGAATGCACTAAGAGAACACACACACACACACACACACACACAGAGAGAGAGAGAGAGAGAGAAAGAGAGAGAGAGAGCTACATTGTCCTCTGAACTGGTTACTCCATGCAAATACGATGAACTCACCAAACTCCAAAACATGCCATTATCAACTGATATCCAAGAAAAGAAAATCAACCACCTCAGCCCAAGGAGAACAACTAGATCTTTATAGCTATTTAGAAAACCAACAGGGTGGAGACCTTCTGGGTTTCATTCCAGAGGTCAGACTTTTCAGCAGATGCTTGGAGGTGCTAAAGTTGAGATGTTGCTACTAGTCTTACTATTCTAGAAAAAATGCTTCTGAACCTAGGAGAATTGTAGCAGTTGGCTAATTATACCTCTCAAACAGATGGCCTCAGTCAATTTACAGATGGTCTCCAGGAACATACAATACCAAGAATTCCAAGAAACTGTTTGTACATAATAAGTGCAGGATATATTATCCAGTTATATTTAGCAACTGACAGTCATATTTTTCATTGATTGGCCTTCTTCAAACGTCCTTTGAGGTTGTAATAAGGTAGAAATGCTGTCCCCCAACCTGAAAAGAATAGATTCATGCTTGGAATTGTGTCCTCATTTTGCAATTTAACATACGGAAAGAAAGGGGACCTCACAGGGGACCTCAGAGAGGCAGCTATTACATTGTGAACCAAGACAGAAGTCTTGAATCATTAATCAGATGCGAGGCAGGAAAGAGATTTTTTAAAAAGAGCACAAGGAAAAGAAGCAATATTTTTGGTACTGTATTTCCAAGATGAGCTTATTAGGTTTATTGAAAGCTAAGGTTGTATGATAATGTCAGTTTCAAGCTTTGATTAGAAAATGATTCAGCTGAATCCCCTTCTAATTGCTGAATCAAATTGATGCATCCAATCAAATTGGGTGCCTCTGAACTGATTTGATCTTTCTATATAGAGAAACATACATTTTTCCTATCAAATGTATGATTAATATTCAATCAATTTGACTAGTTAAATTGAGTCAAACTGATAATTTAGAATGGATTTGGGGTGATTTGAATAACCCTGTTAAAAGTTTTCCATGTCATTTCAACAGTTTCACTGAAAAATGCTAGTATTTTGTCAGTTGGATAAAACATTCAAATGAATATTGGGATGTAGGATTTAACTCAAGAGCCAAAGTTTCTCAAGGGTGAAGTTCTGCCAAAATTAACCATTGCCCAATAATCCCAAGGCCAAGAACAGGAGAGCAAAACATCTATTAAACAATGGGAGGTGTGAGATAAAGAACCACTGAACTTAAACTACACCTAGTATTGAAATTTCAAGGAGGCAAAGGGCAACCAACTGTTTTATAACATTTTCCTAGTATGCAATAGTAATTCTTATCTAATCGTGCTGCATCTATGAGCCGTGGTGGCACAGTGGTTAGAGTGCAGTACCACAGGCTACTTCTGCTGACTGCCGGCTGCCTGCAATTTGGCAGTTCAAATCTCACCAGGCTCAGGCTTGACTCAGCCTTCCATCCTTCTGAGGTGGGTAAAATGAGGACCCAGATTGTTGGGGGCAATAGGCTGACTCTGTAA
>JANHFL010001255.1:153978-166516 GCA_032468155.1 Oxyrhabdium leporinum | reverse complement strand
GAGAGAGAGGGGGGGAGGGATGGGAGAGAGAGAGGGAGAGAGGGAGAGAGTGTCTCAGGGCCATATTTTAAACTATTTTCTGAAGCAGAATTGAACTACCTTCAATTGAACAGTCTGATTTACAGTATTAACTTTCCACATCAGGTAGAGAGCTGTACTCACATTCAAAGGAACATGAGACTACCATGAGGAAGGATTGGAGAAGTGATCCCTATTGCCTATGTGTTTTGAAGCTTACATAAGTGAAGAGGATAGATTATATGTGCAAATAGCACAAGTGATTATGTTTAAGTATTTGTGTGTGTTTATAGGAAGCGTGGTGCTGCTGGCTCAGGATCAATCCACTCTTACTGTCGGCCTATGAGATAATCATCCTAGACCCCTTATCAATTGCCACATTCAGCCTTCAGGGCAAATATGGCTGCCTATTCCTCTTTCAGCTAAATGTTAAGAATGATTAATGCCTTTAAAAGTATCCAACAGATTAGTGCACTTAATCACTGTTGATCTTTACAGATTTGGGTGACATGATTAATATGAGCCACAAAATTGAATGGATCAGATGCTAAATGAAAGAGTTTTTAGAAATAAAAACTGTAGTATATGATAAAATATTATGTTTGGATGTGTGGTTATGTGTGGATTGCATGTATGCACTTTATTTTTTTTTTCATTGTGTTATGTAAATAATTCAAAGCTTACATAGAACTTATGTGTAAACTCTCTGATTGGGTCCATTCAAGAATTCTTAAAGGTGTCAAATGTAGAATGGGTAGAATCATTAACTGAAAAAGAACAAGCTTTGAGGAAGGAAAATCAACTAGCATTCAACAAAGATAAATCCTGCTTTACTATCATTCTAGATTTTGAGAGTCTCAGCAGATATGATCCTATTGATACTATATATCTAAATTTTCAACAAGCATTTGACTAAATTCTATATCAGAAGCTCTAGAGTAAATTTAGTAGATGTGGGAGAAGGGGACTGATCCTTTTATGGATTGCTAAGTGGTTAAAAAACAAAAAACAGATGCATTTTCTTTTTTTTCCTGCCTCATCTTCAATTTTGGAGAATTTAGGTTGGCCTGCTTTTGGCTGTGTGTGTGAGTAAAAATGATAAATAATAAACAAATAACAATGAAAAGACATTTCATATAAGTAGTGTCTCAAAGAGAAAGCACTTCAGGTTATAAAATGGCACTGTCAAATTTTAACAGGAAACTATGCTATCAATTTTCAAAATATGCAGCTGAAAACCTGTGACTCTGTGGGAGTTATCTGTGATCTGTGAGTTCACTATCTGTGAGGAGTTTAGACATGGAAAGAAGCTAAATTCAGGTCTCTCATTAGCTTCTTAGTCTTCTTCCCATGGTCCTTGGTGATGGTTGACATTTTCAAGAAACTCTCAAGGTATTTGTAGTCAGGAGGAAGATAAAAATGCTGACATCTGAAGACTGCTTTCATATGACCAAATCTTATCCCTGTCCCTGCAGATATATCTGTCAAAGTGACACTGAAGCACCAGGCCTTGAAACTGAAAAAGAAGCAGACAAAGCATGCAAAACACAAGATCAACCCAGTATGGAATGAGATGATCATGTTTGAGGTGCCCCATGATCTGCTCTGTGCTTCAAGTGTAGAGCTGGAGATGCTAAGCCAGGATGCTGATGGGCAAAATCGCTTATTGGGCAAGTGTAGCCTTGGTCTGCATGCTGTGGGAACCGAGAGGAACCACTGGGAGGAGATGCTGAGGAACCCCAGGAGGCAGATTGCTATGTGGCACCAACTTCACATGTAGATAACAAGGTGGAAATGGTGATCCTGTCATGTTCAGTAACCTGGTCTCAGACCTAGAAAAAAAGTTCTGTTTTAACATCCCAAACACGCACACATCATGAATTGAATCCATTCATGTGATTAAGCACAAGTCTTGTTTATTAATACTGTTCTTAACTGTGTTTTGCTAAATGAATATTGTTGAAATGGGCTAGTCAAAATGGCAAATAGTTCATTGAGCCATAATAATGATTGGCTTGTCGGATCATTTTTTCAGCTTCTATTTCTGGCCATGCACAAAGGATTAATTTTATTTTTCACTACTTAATATCTGACCAATATTATCAGATATAACGAGTAATTTCATTCAAGACTTTAAGAACAGAAGCCCCAATTGTGTTGGGGCCAGTATTGTCCACTCAGTTGGGGCTATCTGATAATCTTGGAAAGGTATGAAAAACTATATTATTTACCTAGCAATTTGTATCCTGTACAATCAGCAGATGGCTACCTCTATTTTTAAATGTTTTTGTTAATGTATACAGGGATATGTACCATGTCATTTATATATGTGGCAAAGAAAAAGAAACCCAAATCTATTTACAGTCTACAGGCAGAGACAAGATAAAGAAGCAGACACACACACACAACAAAAAAAAACAAGAATAGGGGCTAAACAAAAGAATATAAATCACAGATAATTAGAATACAAATTACTTATAAATAAGGTCCAATTAAATGTGATATTAAATTGCATTAATTTGGACGTTTCTGGTATGCAAAAACAAGCATGGGTGACAATGCTTCAGGCTTTCCTTGGTTGCTGTTGACATAGCTAGAGTAGCCTTGGAAATAAGTAGAATGGTGGATTGGATTATTCCTCTTCCTGAAGAAGTCCAATAAAAAATACTTCAAAAGCTGAATTTGCATTTCAATAGAATCTCTCCTCAGGGCATTCTGTCTGCCTGAGGCAAATAGCAAATGGTGTCCCCCTGTACTAATTAGCGTGTAGTATCATTCCCAGTAATAAACCCATTATTTTCCCATCTTCAGCAGAAAATCCCCTCTTTCCTAATATTTAAAATGCAGTTGGGTGGATCCAGATTTAAGTCATGCTTTTGAGTAATTTAATGAACTTATATCACACTAAATTTATTGGGTCTTTAATAGTAAACTAATGGTTTGCTGCATTTTTACAATGCTAAATTTAAGTTGTCTAAGGATGCTGTGCTTAATGATATGTTAACAAATGAAGTCAAGGTCAGAACTACCATTAAGCTAAATTAATTTATCAAGTATCACAGAAAGTGTTTAAGTGTTGCATAGGAAAAAGGGGTTTTGGGAGAGATTTGAAGAGAGATGGACTCATAGAAGTGTTTCAAAGTGCAGGTCCCAATAAGAAAGAATAGCTTTAGTAAACAATGGACCAACAATAGCTGAGAGTGGCAAAGCTGGATAAGCAAAAGTTACAGGTAAGATGTGATAGAATTTGAAAATCAATATGGAAGACCCTGAAAATTTATTTGCATGATATTAAAAATCTGAATAGGTATGTGCAGTATCCAGAAGTGGATAGGAACATTCTTTTATCTATGATGCTAAAACTTTCATCCAGTTAAAGTTGGTATTAATTGTTCGGTTTTTTCTTGAACCTTCCAGGATTGGAGATTTGCTAAAAGAAAATTATAATGTGACAGTCACTAATTAAGAATTGTTCGTGCTTATTAACAAAGAAGTATTGGAATACCTGGAAAAACATTTGAATTTTTTTTTTAAAAATGGTGACATTTTGAATGTCACCAAATACATTAGGTCAGACAAAAATCTCTGCAATACACATTGTTTTCACAGCAGGATAATTAAAATGAAGAGAAGACTTGACCTCTTAAATCTGTCTACTTTTAAAATATAAACACAGATATACTTTTTATGCTGTTACCCACCATCATGCTTTTACTATTTTGTTGCCTTTTCTCCTTTCACATGCATGGAATTGAAACATTAATGAAGGTCATCATTCAGAATTAAAGCCTACATCTATATCTTCATTAATGTCATTCATTACAAGCAGTGAGGAAAGCAAGGCTGAAATGTAGTCTCAAACTGTTATATGTCAGCTGTCCAAGGTTGGAAAGGAGACAAAGGGTAGCTGGTGTAACACTCTTGTGTTTTTTGTTATTCAGTCATTCATTTGCTTCTGAGTCTTCCTGACCCGATGGACATTATTTCACCATGATAATCTGCCATCAATTGTTCCTCTGAGTTCAACATAAGTTGTGCTTGTGTCATCAGTTACAATATCTAGCCTCCTTGTCTTCTATTAGATTATTTTTGATTAATTATTTTCAAATACTGGGGTCTTTTTAAATGTTTTTTAACCTTCATATTATGTGTTCAAAAAGTTTAAACTTTAACTTCATTGTTATTGCTTTCTTCGAGCAGTCTGCTTTTTACTTCATCAGCCACTGAATAATTTATTCTTCTTGGGGTCAAAATGTTCTCAGGAATTTTGTTCACCACCATAATTCAATGGCATCAATTCTTTGTTCAGCCTTGCTGATAGCCCAGTAGTTACAGCTATGTCTTTCAACTGAGAAAATCATGGTTCTGACCTTTAAAGGCCCGATTTTAATCCTCTTCAATTTGAATTGATGCAATAAAAGCTTGGGACCCAACTATATATCTACTTTAAATTAAGCCCTTGTATGGTAAAAAAAAAAAAGAAAGAAATGAGGAATATTCAGATTGTTGTAAATAACTGATTTGGATATGAATGTTTTAAGTGGTTTAGAGAAAGCTGTGGTTTGTAGCCTAGCATCAGAGTCAAGTAATCCCAAATAATATTTTCTTTTCAATGTTACACAATCAGTTCAAGCAAAGGAGTGGGAAATATAATTAAATGGAATAAGCATGTGAGAGGTAGAGGTAGAAGTAGTGATTAAGCACTCAGGGCAGCCCAAATTGCCTTGTACAAGTTCAACTTCTTGTTAGTCTCCAAGTTTAAGGTTTTTTTTCCATGTTGGGAAACCCAAATTTGAAATGGATGGCAAGTTGAATCTAAGATCCTATTTCCTTGCCACTTCTTAAATATTAGTGTAAATTAGGCTGATTGCTAAATTATATTAAAGGAGATGCAACATGGAATCTCCTACTGTACTGCTTAGCTGTGAAATATTCCCATGGTAGACAAATTCAACTACAATTTAAACTGGGAAACTTGATATTTTAGACCAAACCAAATCGAAAAATCCTAGGAAATTTCTGAAAGCTAGATATTTTGACAAATCAGCCATTTATAGAGACATAGTTATAAGTCTTGTCTATATACCAATTAAAAGATACAATCAAAAGTCAAGGTAAAAAGCAAGCTGCCTTGAGCACACCCTCACTTGTAGCTTTTGTCCAGATAATCAGTAACAACACCAAATAAACCTTTAGTAACAATAACACTAACAGTATAACAGAGCTGAAAAGGACCTTGGAAGTCTTCTAGTCCAACCTCCTTCTCAAGCAGCAGACCCTATACCATTCTGGAGAGATGGCTGTCTAAACTCTTCATAAAAACTTCCAGTGATGTTTTTTTTCTTCAAGAGGCAACTGGACTTTCTGTTTTTTCTTTCAAGATGTTTTTCTTGTCATCCAAGAAACTTCTTCCAGTAATGGTGCATCCATAACTTCTGAAGACAAGCCTGGTTAATTGTTCTCATTGTCAGGAAATTTCTCCTTAGTTCTGGGTTAAATCGCTATTTGCTCTATTTGTTTCCAAATATTACTTCTTGTCCTGTCCTCAGGTTTTTTGGAGAATATGTTGAAACCCTCCTCTCTGTGACAGCCCATCAAATATTGGAGACCTGCTATCAAGTCTCTTCTTTAGACTAGATATACCCAGTTCCTGCAACTGTTCATCGTATGTTTTATCCTCCAATTCCCCACTCATCTTTGAGCTGTTCTCTACATTCTATCTAGAGTTTCAACATCTTTTTGTATCCTGGTGACCAACACTGAATGCAGTATTTCAACTGTGGTTTTATCAGTGCAGTTTAAAGTAGTACTAACAGTTCATGTGAGCTTGATACTATCCCTCTGTTGATGCAGTCTAGAACTACATCAGCTTTTTTTGGCAGCTATAGCACACTGCTAGCTCATGGTTGTTCACTAAAACTCCTAGATCCCTCACAGCTACTGCTGTCGAGCCAGGTACCATTATTCTATACCTGTGCATCGGGGGGGGGGTGTTCTGTCTCAGTGTAAAACCTTACTCTTCTCATCACTAAATTGCTTTTTGTTGGATACAGCCCAGTGTTCTGGATCTTGAGTCTATCTTTTAAAGTGTTGGCTATTCCTCCCAACTTGATGTTGTCTGCAAATTTGATGAGTTCCCTTTCTATTCCCATATCTAAATTGTTTATGAAAATGTTGAAAAGTACTGGGCCTAAGAAAGAACCTTTCTTAGAGTTCCCGACTGCATGCTTTCCTCCATGTTCCCTCCATTGAGGACTACGTGTCTAATGCGGTTGATCAGTCAGTTATAAATCCATCTAGTGGTGATGCTCTCTATCCCACATTTTTCTATTTACCAAAAAGTAAGCTGTGGTCTATTTTGTCAAATGCCTTACTGAACTCCAAGTATACAATGTCCACAGCATTCAGGAAATGCTGAATCAAGGAACAAACAATACCCTAATCAAGGAAGAAACCAAGATTAGCAGGGCAAGCTGCTATATATAAATAATCGGGAAACCCTGTGTTGATAATAGCTGGCCTGGCAATGAAATGTTTTCAGGAAAACATACAAGCTCAGAGAATACCAAGAACGCAGTGAATGAATAATAGTGCAATAGAGCTCAAAAAAATAATCACCATTCCAAAAAATTCCAAATGCCACATAGTTGCAAGATGGCCTACAAGATAAATGATACTAATGAGAATTTAAGCCATGCAGGAATGATTAGAGAACCTCAGTTTATATTAATTATTAAATAAATAGAAGCTGGCATATGATATTTATGGGAGGCAGTAATTGTTGAATATCTAAAATTTGCCAGATGAGTGAGTCATTTTAATCCCTGATTTTAAATTGCACCGAAAGGACACTCAGGGATTTGCTGTTGTTGTTGTTAAATCTCCGACCAACTACATCATCTGAACTGCTGCTTAGAATTTTCAATGACCTTCTTTCTCCCAAGATTTAAATAATGTACTAGAGAGACCCTATGGAAATGGGGATGCTGTAGAAACATTGCATCTGTTATTGTTTTATTCTACCTCAATCCCCCAGAAGATAGGGCAGATACAGACTAAGTGGCTAAGGTTCTCTTAAATCTGCAGTCCTTTATTCTGTGCCATAGATTCTTTT
Source organism: Oxyrhabdium leporinum (assembly GCA_032468155.1). Taxonomy (NCBI): domain Eukaryota; kingdom Metazoa; phylum Chordata; class Lepidosauria; order Squamata; family Cyclocoridae; genus Oxyrhabdium; species Oxyrhabdium leporinum. Next base: position 159,384 of record JANHFL010001255.1, on the reverse strand, counting down.
TCAGTGCTTTTGGAAATAAAGGAGTAGGGGAACAGTACAAGAAATTATGGCCTCCCAGACTTCTTCGCACCAGCTGGTATGGTCTCTTCTTCTTTGGAAGAATTGTAAAGGTAAGCCATAAACAGTAATCCAGTCAGCTGTGTTGTACATAGATGTGCACAAATTGCATCAAATGAATCTGAAGGGATAGCTGCATAATTAATTTCCTACGAATGGGACTAGAATCTAGGACTTAATGAATGAAAAAAAATGTGTCAAGGAGGGGAAGTATAACATACAGGCTGTTCGTATTAGTTAAATCAGAGGAATATTCCTGACTGTTTCCTGCATTGGTTGAGGATACACATATAATTAAGAGCCATGTTAGCACAGTGGGTTAGAACGCAGTATTGCAGGCTAACTCACTGCTCATCCAGAAGTTCGATTCTCACCTGTTCAAGGTTGACTCAGCTTTCCATCCTTCTGAGGTCGATAAAATGAGGACCCAGATTGTTGGAGGTAATATGCTGACTCTGTAAACCACCTAGAGAGGGCTGTATGAAGCAGTATATAAATAAGTGCTATTGCCATCACTATAATTTTGCTATACTTCTTTTCATTTTTTTCAGAACATATACGTATGTATTTGTGGTGTGTGCATGTGCATATTTATAATATTCATTATAAATAACACTATCATTAATAATGATGTCATTTATACCACCATTAGGTGACCTATGAGAGAATTTGCAAAGTGTGTACATACATGTGCTCTCAGACATGCACAAGCAAAACCTACTGTAAATGAATGACTTGCTTTACAGAGGCAGTGAGCTGCTCCTGGCAGCTCACAGGCAGTTGAACTGGGTTGCCTGGGCTCTTGCATTTGAACCTGGCAAGATGATTTCAGATTGGTCTGTGCCAAGGGAGCCCAAAGAAGCTGATTCCTGGCATGGTATTCCTGTGGCTTGGACCGGTTAGGAAGCAGCTTACCAGGATGACATACTGTACAGCACAGAGTCCCGGTTTAGTTGCTTGTGAGGTACACAACAAAGCAGCACACTCTGCCTCTGCAGATGCCAGCCACAGCTGCTGGAGAAACATAAAACTAATATATGACCAACCATCCCAAAAGCTCATCGCTGCTTCATAGAGACCAGTCATGAAAGCTATACTACATTATACTATATTATTTACTTCTGTAGTTAATCATCTTTTTATCACTTGCCTATGTGGATGGAAAAAACACCTCGTGCCTTTTCTTTCTTCTGCATGTTTATATATATTTTTAAAAAATAACACTAGATAATTCCAGTCACTAATTCCAATAGAATTATGCTTTAATTTGCATTCCAGTAGAACTATGGATTTTTTTAAAAAAATGCTCATTTATTACAGAATTCTAAGAAATAGGAGTGGGTGGGAACTAATTTGAAGACACAAACATTGTTAGAGCAGCTTTCACGGGAGCTTTGATCCTTTCAATGAGGAAAAGAAAACAAGAAAAAGTTAGATAACCCATATAATTTGGAAAGACTTATTAAGGCTTAGTGTACCTATTTATATATTCTTGCCTGACTGAGCTGTTCCTCTGGGAGCTTGACACTGCATACAGTAAATTGTTCACTAAATAATGCTATATAATGATACCGTACCATCTCTTTGTTGTTTTGGCTAGGAACATTAAAACAAGAGATTAATTGGCGTCATTCATCTGATTTCAAGAAGAAATGCATAACATTCCTTTAAAAAGATGAATATGGAATTGAGCCCAGACAGGTTGATTAGTTGTTTGCCTTTTAAGTTCTTTAAAAAGCAGGTCAGTTATGTAACTCAGTATGCTGTAAAATATTCTGAGTTGAAGAAATAACATGAAGTCTAGACGTGCTTACCGAAAAAGAAAAGGCTGTGTCTGGAATTGAAAGTGCAAAAACAATCTAGTACGGCATAAGGAATTAAGAAACGAAATGAAAGAATCTAAATTCTACTCATCTGCTTCACTCAGGTAGGAAATTTCATTGAAAAATTGTCCAACAATTAAGGGATGGTTAGGAAAACATCTAGGCCCCATACTGCATAATACTAAAACTCTTGTGTCTGTCTGATACTTTGTATTCTTCAATTGGGTAAAATGCTGCATCATAGGGCAAAACTTTGTCAACAAAGGTATCTCAAATGGTTTAATTTACAGAATGCCGGTACCCATTATACATGAAAGAATGAAATTTGAGGATTTTATTTTATTTATTTTGCCATTTTCAGTGCTGTTGGGCTGATGTTCAGTGCCACCGCCATAGTCAGCTGTGGCCACATGATTCTCATTTTCAACATTCTCTGACAGCTTTCACAATGGTCAATGGGGTAACCCAGGGGAACTAATATGATTACCGATGCTCCTGGCCACCTTCAATGTTCACCAATCCCTCTGCACTTGTACTACACTGGCCACTTGTATGCTGCCTTGCCACTAACCTGTCTGTGGGAAGGAAACAGGGAAGGAGGGAGGGAGGGAAGCAAGAGAAGGAAGGAAAGAAGGAAAAAGGAGGGAGGAAGAAAGGAAGAGAGGAAGGAAGGAAGGAAAAAGGAAAGGAGGAAAGAAAAGAAGAAAGAAGGGAGGGAGGAACAGGGAGGAAAGGGGAAAAGGAAAAGAAGATTTCTGATGTTCGCTGCCAGCTTCCCACAAGGAAACCTAATGGGGAAATCAATAAGAAGTCATTCTGATTACAGTATTTGTCTACCCATGGTCATCTGTTTGCCAGCTTAGGTAAGGAAATATTTCTGAAACAATGACTCAATGAATCATGGGTTATCTAGTCACAATGAAAATTCTTTTCTCAGTTACCTCAATTTGTATTGCACAGCCTTTTGCAGTTTTCATAGCTGCAGTGCTAGGGCAACTAAGTAAAATGGTAATTAAATTCATTTAATAGCAAACGACCAAGGGCTATTGCTATGGCTTACATAAATCTTGCATTTTTTAGATAATGATAGCAATCTAGCATCATTACTTGCAATGTTATTTTCCATGTGACTTCTATAATATTCTTAAAAGAAATTCAATTACATTTTCAAAAGTGGAATATTATCATTAGGGAATGAAAGGGGAATTCATTGCTGAAAAGTTAGCAAAGAGCTAATCGTAGGGAACATCCAAAACATGGGTATGTAGTATTTCCATTCCCCTTACTTCCGAGCTTTTTAAATGACATTAGCACCTTGGATGCTAGCTATGAGCTCTTTGATAAAAAAAATATAAAAAGGATAAAAAAAGGAATAAAAATATTCCTTTCATGGCAAATAGTTTTATAGTTTACTGCTGAGAGATTCTGAGTTTAAGCTCCTTATTTAATACTTTGTCATATCCTGTTCCAGCTAAGAACTTACTTCCTTCCCTTGTAAACTGCTTGCTCTGATTATTGACGGTGATTAGATTTACAGCCAACATTATGGTATGGCTTCTATAAGACCAACTGAAGTCATCTGCAGTAGTGAAGTCTCTTGTGTTTGTGGTATAAGGTACTTATTCTCTTCCTGTGTTGTATAATAAGCTTATTTCCTTCCATAACAATAAGGGCATGATGCAAAATATGCTGCTGTAGCAACAAGGAAGATGTAGACAACAGTTGGAATCTATAGAAGAGAGAAAAGTCCAGTTTGATCATATTTATCAGTCCAGGTTACTTTTATTAAGGCCACCAAGTGACATTGCTACATATTCATTTTTGACTGGGAGATGTCTGAAGATATCTGACTTCAGAATTCTGAGGAAACATATATTATCTGCTTAAAAAAAACTAGTAAAGAAGCATGAAGAATTGATTATTTTAAAAGGTACATAACCCTTGATACATATCTCAAGGCCTCAAGCTAAGAAAATAGCAGAGAAACATGTAGTAGAGTGGCTCAGAAGCAATATTTCATTTTGACATAATATTTTAAAATGGTATTGTTATTGTACAAAATGAAGTATCTGTTGTTGTTATTGTGTCTACTGCTTAAAGCACAAAATAAAATATAACACTTGGCATCTACTATCATGGCACATACAAAAATAAAGCTAATATTAATCAATAAAATACAGATTGAATTGTATTGCTTATTATATCATATTTGTTTTAAATTGAAAAAAACTACATTTTAATAAGGCAGATGATCATTTCATTTTATGGCTAAAGATTATAAAATGTAATTCACTGAAATGTCTCAGATAAATGACACAGAGCAACTTTCAATCATTGGATTGGAACTTCAATTCTACCACTGAGGGCATATCTGTGCTTACCATTTAAGTTGTTCTGTTCTTGCTTGTGTCAGCTTGATTTTTAAGTGTCCAGATTGAAAACCTCTGGCAATATCATATTAAGTATGGAGTTATCATATTGCCCCATTGTACAATTTTCATATTGCTATGCTCTCCATGTTTTTCTTTCAGTAAAGTGATTGCCAATAATATATCTATTTATTTCTTAAACATTGTATAATATATATGTAAAAGCATATGCGCATTGTATGTACTCAAAATTGAGTTACATTTATAAATGCATTTGCATTATACATAAACACATAAATTATATTTATTGGTGTAAATATTGATGCTCTCTGCTTGGCTGTTCTCTTGAAGGTGTTTCATTACCAAACTAAGTAACATCATCAGTACATTTATTTCTGCAGGATTAAAACATCAAGATGCTTTAACAAGGCATAACAAACATCATTTCCCATCCCCTTCTTTTTAACATTCATTGTAATAAAGCTCATTTTACTGATTAAGCTAAAGTAGCATATTGTTTCAAGATCTTCAGTTGAGTAGATTGTTGGTTTGAAAGCCAATTTAAGTGCTTTAAAATACTTCTTTAAAATTTTTTTCCCTGCTGTCTAACATTATTCTTGAGCCTTTTTTAAAAAAGGTACATTCAAGTGTTTTACTCTTTTTTTCAGTCCCTTGAGGTAACAGGGTTTCACCTCCAGCTCTAAAATAGACCAAATAAGTTATCAGAGAACAGATAACAAAATGCTTCTTCCTCAGGTGATGAGAAAAATGGTAAACCATGTAAAGGTTTGTTTTGTTACACATAGAAGGTGTTTAGAAGCAACAGTCTGAGCTGAGATGCCTAATAATCGACAACCTGATTCATAAAGTGAGATTGAGAAGGGGTGCTATTGCTGAAGTAGAGATTGGCACCAAATCTCCAATATCTCACATCTTCTGCCATACTGTCCTCTGTTTTTCACTAGCATTATCCTACTCTCCATCTGTTCTTGCAGTCAGCCAGGCCTCTGACAGACGGTCATACAATTCAGTTTTATGGCACCTGGTAGATACATTCACAGATATAAAATGCCTTGCCTCACTCTTTCCCAGGAATAGAGCAGCCCTTTCTTGTCAACCTGTCAACTCTGATCTCTGTTTACCCCTTCCCTCCCTCC
>JANHFL010001255.1:122016-153878 GCA_032468155.1 Oxyrhabdium leporinum | reverse complement strand
TGGGTTTGTCAAGAACAAAAATGGGCCTATACAGGGTTTCTTACATCTTGCTTTCAACACTTCAAAAAGAGGGATCTTCCTCCTTAACTCCATGTCACTTAGAGAGCAAGTTGATTTGTGATCTTCTTTTTCTGAAGCTATCTGTCTGCTGTCCTCTCAATTTATTCACAGTTCTGTGAAGATCCAAGGGGACCTTGCCCTTTCCTTAGGCATTTTAGAGCCTTTAAACCCCAAAGTAATAGATGGGGTTCTATATAATCTTAACTGTGCTATCTGTGGACTTAAATCCTGTTAGCTGAAGCAGCCAAGCAAGAGTTAGGGAGTAGATCCAGGCAATAGTCATTTGGAGAGAATAATTCCTTGAAAGCAGCATTGCTTCATCCCATCATCCAAGCCTGTCTTGAATCTGTTTGTATGTGAGAATTATCATTCTAAATCCAGCACCTCTTTTTTGAGAGACAAATGTTACAAGGAACCCTGGAAGATGGGTTCTGGATATGTGGCAAAACCCATGTCTGGGCATGGGACTAAGACCACCATGGATGACTTGTGGCACAATTTGGATAAAGTAAGTGTGTCAGGCTTTATCTTGCTTGATAACTTTGATATTGTCAATTTTGAAATATTTATAGAGTGCATGCAAGAGTTGGCATAGTCTCTGGTTCTGTTCTTCCTGAATGGGCAGCTCGAGTTGGTTGTCACAAGGGAAAATAGTTTCAGTCTGTTTCTCCATCCTACTTAGTAGCTAGAAAGATAATTCATCAGTTGGGGTGAGATATCATCAGAAATCTGGGTTATATGGGAGATGTGATGTATGGGGTATCCTGATACCAACAATGGAATTGTTACTGTATGTTGTATTAAATTGTATTGTGCAGTATATTAATTTATTGTTGGTTGTTGCTCTTTTACAACATTTAGAATCAGCTGATTGAAGTGATTTATATATTCATAAATAAATATTAAAAACTGTTGGCAAAGCTTTGCTACAGTCAAGAAAGTATATTGTTATTTCTTATCATCTTCTTTCTCTTTGCACGAAATATCCCTAGCCAATATTTAATATACTGTATGTAGAATAATTTTCTCACTGTGCATTCCATATTCATTCAATGAGAATTTTCAAATGCTAGTTTTGCCTGCATCTTAGGTTGAATGAACCCCCATGGATCGTCTACCTATCACCATTGACTTGATGCAAATTCCCAAATTCTTGATTCCTCACTAACTTCAATATATATGTTATCATTTTTTTCCTTTTGCAACTATAGACTAAACCCACATTCCCCAAAATCCTTCCTGTTGGAGGCATCTGTTATCCCATTGGAGAAATTGCCTTCTATTTTCACTATCTCATGGCTGAAAATAGACAATTCAGCCTAGCTATTCATTTAGCCTAGCTTGAGATAAAAGACCTGTAATGCAATTTTGCTGTTATATTATTCTCATAGGATTTGCTGCATGCAATACTTTCAGAATTTGCTGGGATATACTTATAGGCTTGTTAAAATGCTGGTTTCACTCTAGATACTGCCCTGGTCAGCAATCCATTCTAAAAGCAATATCTATCTTGTAATACACAGGTGGGAGCAGTTTTCAGTCAAATTACATTTCCAGAGATTACCGAGAGCTTTGCACATGCTGCAGAAGTGGTCCAACATAAAAACATCAAAAACACAATTCTATTGATTCTCAAATTAGTAAAAATAGAAATCTGTTTTGAGACACAAGAGGGCTAGGAGAAAGAGAAGCTAGGAGGATATCAAGATGGGGCTTTGAAAGAGGTATTTCACTCCCCATTCCACACACACTTTAGGCAAATAACCAGCCTGTTTTCCAGCTTTAGAGATCTGGAGCAGATCCTGTAAAGTCTTGAATTGGAAGTGGTTTGTGGATTTCAAGGTGTGTATAAGATTATTTTATGAAAAATCTGGGCAACTGGAAGTTCAAGCAAAAGGAGATCAAAAAGGCTGCACCTGCAAAACAATGGCTGAAGGCTGACCACTTTCTCAGTGAAAGGAAGAAAACAGGAACCTTGCAGAATGATGTGATTTTGGAAAAGGAAAAAAAAAGGTAAGGCGGTTCCATCTTGATGGGGATTTAAGCATGCGATTCATACCAAAGAGGAAGAATATTTAGAACTCCTTTCCAAAATTGCCTTTAGCTTTGAAATTGCAGTAATTTCAACAGAGCAGGCAGACTGGATAAGGTCTTTCTCAGGCTAAGCAAAAATACATATCAGCTCATGGGCTAAAGAGACCAATTCACTCCAGATTCCAGTTGAAAGTTACTCTTCTTTGAAAGTAATCAAACAAGAAGCAAATAGAGTTTGCTAGTGGACTTCAATAGGACAGATTAAAAAAAAAGAGGAAATGTTATGTTCTGAGAAGTCAGATAAATACAGCATCTTGCTTGCTCCTTAGGCAAGAATATGTTGATAATGTTTTTAAAGAGGAAATTGCAGATTTTTCAAAGAGACATGCAATTTTAGTGAATATTCGGACATTTGGGAGACTAATTCTGCCAAGGATGGGTTTGCAAAGTAATTTCTAAGTAACATACAATTTTTTTTCATAGAATGAAGGCAGGCACAAGTGGAATAGATAATTTTCCTATGAAAACAGTCAATAGAGAAGACGATAGTGTTGTTTACCCAGGACAAAAGCCCTGGGCAAAAAGATGCTAGCCTAAAGAAATGCTGACCATACTTTGGCAATAAAACAGAGTAGAGGTCTGTGAGTGTCCAGGAGATGAAGGAGCCCTCCTTTGATGTTGGCTATGGATAGCAAAAGTTATTCTTCACCTATCTCCAATTTTCCTGGCATTCACTGTGAGGGAAGCAAGAGGAAAGAAGACCAGATTTTTTTTTTCATCTTTCCCGAGGAGGGAGGGCAGAAGAGTGCCTGCTTCTGGTTTCAAGTGTCTCCTCCCCACAGGCTTTGGCCCTAGGAAACCTAAAGTAAGGGACATTTCTGCAGCAACAGCTCTGCAGCAAAGTGGACTTTCAATGGCTTTGGTGGGCTTCTCTAACTCTTTTTCCTTCTGGGAGGAAAAAGTGGGTCCTTTTGCTTTGGCAGAGCTAGCATCTCCAAGTTCTCCTGCTTCCCCTCATCCTTCTGTTTTTCCTGCCCCACGTGGATTAGCAAAAGTTGGAGAGTGTGGCTTTTCGGCAATGGAAGACCCCAAATTTTCCTGCTTCCGATAGGTAAATAGTTCTGATACAAAGCAGCCCTGGATAGGGGCCAGAGACATGCCTGTAGTAGACTCCTCCATTACCTCAGAATTTCCTTCTTTGAAAAATAGCTAACCAAATGGTGAGATCATGTCTCAATGTCCAGAATAACCTTCATTTAAAAAGCGAATCTGATGCAGAATTTAATTCTAATTGAAAACCATTCTTGGGTTATAATTTAATATATGAATTTGTGCAACATTCACATTTTAGTTTTTACGTCTAAAATTATAACCTAATTTTAATTCTAGCATTTATATTTTAAAATAATATTTTGTATTTGATTATACTATTGTACTCTATTGCTAAATCAGTGGATATTGATATGTAAACATGTATGAGGTAGATTTTTAATTCATTTTTCCCTTCCTTTATTGTTTTTTTTTTAAGTATAAGGATTATCCTGTCTATATTTTGTATTTTTTAATTTAAAAAAAATAGATAAATGATCAGTGACAGTTGACTGACATTCCTGAAAAGGCAGCCTATCAGAGAAGATGTTTGCTTTGTTTACAAATATTTAACATTTAACATAAAAATATGAAACCATCTGCTTTACCTTTTTACTGGTGTCTCAATCATCTTTCTGAGATTTCAGAAAAAGTATTGGAAGTGGGGAAATAGAAATGGATAAGATGGCAAATATCTCCATGGAAACCAGTCAGTAATATCAGAAAATTCATACTTTTGAATCATTTTTCTTCACCTCCCTTGAAAATATCAGCAGAAATCACACCTTCTCATGGGATATTATGAATATGTCTATATGGCTTCAGAGGCCAGTGTATGTGAATAAAAATTGATGAGGAAAATCCATTTCTTACAGAGCAGTAATATTTTTGTTTTTTATATGCAAATCCTCTTTTCCATTACTGGAGTGATGGTACTGCTGAAGGGGAAAAGAACAAACCAAACCAGAGAAGCTGCTAGCCTCATTTGATTAAAGCCCAATGCCAGCTTCTTTTCCATTGTGGTTTTCACATCAGGAAGACACAATGGAACTTTGAAACAGGGAAATGATTCTTTTATTCCTTCAGAGATCGGGGCCTTTCAAGGCAGCTTCAGCAGAAGGCAATTTGCTCATAATTAGAGTGAGCAGGAAGATCTAGCAGCATGCAATCCAAAAGCTGTTTCTATGTAACAGTTTCTGTCACACTTTCATGAGAAGGAGGCAAAATGCTTTGATGGAATAAAGGACTGGAACAGGAGGAGAGCAAATAAATGAGATTCTGCTGGTGCGGTCAGCAACATCTAAGCAGGAGAAGCAAAGGGAGGATCAGAAAGACATCCTCATGGTGGCGTCACGTGATGTATCAGGACTTTTTTCCCCTTCGCTAAACCGGGCATGGGCATGGCCACTGCATGACACATCCGGCCCGCGGGCCAGGAGTTTGACAGCCCTGAGATAGATAAATTGTTGAATAGAAAAGAAGCCCTTGGCTGGCAAGAAGTCACACACATATTCCTTGTGGTTCTGCTTCTTACTGGACAGACAACTGGTTTGTATGATTAAGTACACAAATATTTGTAATATGCTAAACAAAATAACAGAATAACAGAGTTGGAGGAACCTTGGAGACCTTTTAGTTCAACCACCTGCTCAACCAGGAAACCCTATAACCTTTCAGACAAATGGTTGTCCAATCGCTTCTAAAAAACCTCCAATGATGGAGCACCCACAACTTCTGGAGGCAAGTCGTTCCACTAATTAATTGTTCTGTCAGGAAACTTCTGCTTAGTTCTAGGTTGACTGTATCCTTGATTAGTTTCCATCCATTGCTTCTTGTTCTGCCTTCAGGTACTTTGGAGAATAGGTTGACCCTCTTAGATATTGGAAGACTGCTATCATGTTACTCCTAGTCCTTCTTTTCACTGAACTAGATATACTCAATTCCTGCAACCGTTCTTCATGGGTTTTATCTTCCAGTCCCTAATCATCTTTGTTGCTCTCCTCTACACTCTTTCGAGAGTCTCAACATTTTTTATATCCCTAACAGAGTGAAACCTGATTAGCACTTGGTTGGGAAAATCCAAGATTGTAGTCTGCCCTGAAAGATCAAAATAAGACTCCAGAATGCAGAGGAAACAGCCCCCCCCCCCAACAAAACATATTCCTGAAGTCATATGGAGTCCAGCTTGGCTCAAAGGAGACTTTTCTTTTTTTCTTTTAAGAAATATGTCTGTTCAAATCATAGTTAATTAAAACAGTATCAAATTGCTTAGTAAACCACACATATTTGCACACACATAGATCTAGGTATGAACAGATAGACACACAAGGACAACAAACATAAGCATCTATTCCTTTACTTTTGAACAAAAAAAAACTTTGAAGCACATCTGTCTCATGATATTACTATCTTTTGCAACAAAAACAGCCATGGTAATATGGCTGATGCTACCAGTAGGAGGTTTTGCATTAGGTAAAAAAAGGTATCTCTGTGGATTTTACTCTGCTAGTCATTGCCGACTATAGGGGGTGGTACTCATCTCCATTTCAAGGCCATTCAGCCAGCACTGTCCAAAGACATTTCCACGGTTATCTGGCCAGCATGACATTATGGAGCACTGTTAACTAGAAAATGAAGTTATTTGACTATACTCTGATTTTATTTTTGTGAATTGCTTGGCTGTCTAGCCTTAATTACTGTAACATTTACAGTCAATCTAATATGAATGGGGTGACAACATATTATTAATGCCAAATATCATTCTTGTCATTGCATGATCAATGCAATGACACTGAAAATTCATGCAAGTTTAGTATTTCTGTCAAGGTTTTGGGATGAGATTACTAAAATGTGGTGATGTTAAAACACTTTAGCTGATTCTTGAGGAGAGGGAGTATATCTAGAAAGGTTCTGTGGGTCAAAGCTTTCTCAGAAAGTAGTCAATATAGTCTTTGTCACTTGTGACATTCTTAGTGAGTGGGTGGACTCTAACACTAGCACTATTCTTCACTATTGGCAGACGCCCAAACAGAACAGCTCTCTTCCTCCCTGCTCCATCCTCAGTACAATATGGAAAGTTTGATCTAGTCTTCAAAATCTTAAATGATATTTATGTTCAATTTCCCCAAAATAAAGAACACTGAAAGCATGAGACAAAAATCACAAAGCGCAACAGCTTGAAAAAACATGTTTGACATTTGCCATGGCTATCAACTGACAAAAAGTGACTAAAAATGGATAGTTTGGAGAGCAGATGAGTAGAAGTGAGGTGCCTCTACTGAAACCACAACCGAGAAGCAGTGATTTACAAGAGCAAACCACAGATAATTCCCATAGGAGTTGTTTCTTTCCAATGCACGTTGTTTCCATTTTAACTGAGAGTTTAACAAACATGTTAAAAAACAATAAGGACTATTTCAACTAGCTTGCAATAGCAAGAATAACACTATTTTGTTAGCTTTAAAGATTAACAAAAATTAATATGCAATAAACTTCAGCCCATGTCTTCAGATAAAGGTACACTGACTCACTTTAATAAACTGAAGTGTTTTTAATTAATCATATTACATTACAAGTATAATGTATGACAAAATGAAGGTTCTCGTGTACATACTATTATATATCAACATAGCTCTATTCGTATCCAGTGTCCTAGCCCCTCTCACACAGGTACTATAAAGCATAGTCTGCAAAGTAATAACATTTTTTAAAAACATTGTCAGAAAAGGTGTGATATTAACATTTTTAATACATACGTAGTAATAGATTTCTAGATTGTTTCTCCCCCTCCCCTCATTTATACATGTGCACGATCAAACAGTTTGGAATTGAGTCTGTGAGGGGTAGAGGGACAAAGGCAAATAGGAGGAGGTCTGAGGCACCCCCTTGTATCTGCAAAGTGAGTTGTGTGGGAATGCCTGGCAGACCTCCTTGTTGCACTTCTATAATGGATCAATCATTTGGGTGATGCATCTCTCTTGAGTCAGCTGGGAAGAGGTGCAATGTTGAGAGATTTTGGTGTAGAGTGAGGGTGCTTTGTTGGCAGCACGTGGGCTGGAAGGAAGTCCAGTAGCCATGAAAATATAACTATCCATGAGATTCAGTCCTGAGGAAAAGATTTTAGGTAGCCATTCCTGTAGGGGCTTACAGTTCTGAAACTTCTGGAGTTTCAGGTCAGCCAGGTTTGTAACTGAGGTGAGTTTCCAGAGTTGTGTGGCATAGTACAAGAAAGTAACAAAACTTCATCAGCAGATCTGTTCAGCACAAGCTTGCTCAACATCAAAGCTGCATAACGCCAGTGCAAGCAGTCACATAGTGGAGAAAAAATGGTTCCCACATTCTCCCTTCCAGCCCCTAATAATAATGCTACTAATAATGCTACTAATAAAACTTGCATAAGATAATATATAGTGCCAGTATGATTGGAAGTCCAAATCTTAAATTTCCCCATTCTTTCAATGCGGCAACTGAGCCTATGAACATCACTAATGCTTAGGATACCTGCCTTATAAACAGAAATGGATTTTCAAAAATCCAAATGGCTTTGTTCAGGTTTGAGCAAAGAAAATAGGATATGTAGCTCATAAAGCTTTGAGCATATGTCACAAACATCAATGAAGAAAACTGTGGCACACCTTTGCCAACACCCTCTCCCATATTCCCAATTAATACCAAAAAGAATAAGAGTCATATTAACATGTTACTGGAGTGGTTCAATCATGCCAGCATTACTAAATTAATGCAGTGTTCAGGACACAGTATTCTCTGTCTGATGACCCATACCTACTGATCATCCTGAAAACCACGGAAACGGTCAGCTGAGTTTGCTCAATAAACGATGAGAAATTAGCTGCACTTTGAAAAATAACCCAAAAGAATGGAAGTAAGTAGCTAAGGAACAGTAATGCATTTGCCAGTACTGAGAAGGCCTTCAGCTTGACTCCTCAGCTAAATATATTTGCCTATTTTGTAGAGCCACGCAAAGCCCCAAAGAAGTACTTTGCTTCAAAGTTTAAATGAAACACTCTTACAAAGAGAAATGCTCCTCCACTTCTAAGTGCTACCATGCCACTTGGTTCAATGTGAAACACCTTCTGTGCCGGTGTACCTTATGTGCAGAAACTAGTCTTTCTGAAGCAAAGTGGCTCTTCCTCAGTGCCTCATCAAGATAATGGGTGCCCATCTCACACACGCTCCCATTCACCCTTCCATTCAAGAGCTTTATTTATCTATTTATTCCCTGCCTTTCTACTGAAGCTTTCCTTTCATGCTATATCCCTTCTCCACACAGTTCTTACCCTTATCTTGTCCTCGGGTAACAAATGCTGTGTTCTTGTCCTAAGATGCCTCAGCTTGTACCACTGAAGTCAGTGGAATTTGGCTTGGCATGATAAATCCAAGGATTATATTTCAAATTTAATGAACAATCATGCTTTATCGACCAGGGAGCAATAACCTGAAGTTTGCAGTCATTAAGTCAAGGTAAGCAGAGGGGAAAGTGCACAAATCAATCAAATATATATTTGCCAAAGTGAGAATATATGTATATACACTCTATGTAAGAGGTAAGGTTCGTTTTCATTCATTATAAGATGGTCCCGATACTGTTATATGAACTTTAGCATATTATCAACTATGCTAGCAAAAAATTCCCTTTCCCGACCATAGCGACGCTTTCTAATCAATCGTTATCCCAAGAGAAACAGCCCCCCAAAATAAGACTATAAACAAATATAGATATGCTAAGACCGAGAACAGTGATAATCAGTGCGGTATTCCTCACATAAACTTAGGACCTCACTTTATGATAGAGCAGTTGTTTCCTCTCTAAAGTTTGTTTTTATATACTTACACAAACACACACAAACTATTCTCATTCATATGCAAGTGTGCATGTATGAACGAGAAAGAATATTTATATAGTGATATATAAGCATGAGGGTTTGTTTCTTACACTGATTGTTACAATGAGTAAATCTTAGAGTATTGTCGTAATCTAGCTAAAGATTGAAGTCTTTAATTTAATTGATTTCAGTGGGGGAACTGAATAATTATAAGACTTATTCTTAAATTTTTCACTGAGATCAATACAATGTTAAAGTGCTTGACTATCTGGAGCATGGCCAATGAGTGCAATCTAGGAGGGAAAGGAGTGTGCTGAATTCCCACTCAAAAAAAGAGCATTTTCAAGGCTCAGGTCCCACTGATATATTTAGATTGCACCTCACATAAATTGGTAGTGTAGACATATACCAAGTTTCATGCATATACATTTTACTTGCCTGCAAGGGTGATAAGAATTGCATAGATTTTAGTGGAGCGAGATACAATGCCTATGGAACAGATTGCCAGTGCTTAAGAGGAATTTTATTAAACTAAGGAAGGATTCTAACTGAGCCTTTTCACTCTGCTTTGCAAGTTTCACAGTAACTTACCAGCAGAAACAGTAGTAGTAGAAATACTGTATAACCTGAAATACTTTGTTATGGGCACCTATGTGCTGTGGTCTCAATATATAAATGTTCTTTATGAACCAATACGAGCAAAAAGTGCAAGGAACAGGCACTTCAGTACAAAAATCAGGGTGGCAGAATCATCTCTCTTTAGAGTACAAGCTCACATCACCCATGTATGAGTCTTCATTGTGCTTTTGCTAAAATTGGAAGAAAGTTTGTTGCCTGAATTCATTTGCATAATTACTGCTATGCTGGGCTTGATGGTCATTGAGATTTTATACACTACCAGCTGGTTGGATTCAATGTCAAATCAATGTGTATTTAATATGCTTGTGCCCAATGGAATCACACCTGTAAAAGTCTGAGTTGGCTGATAATTGCAAAATTACTTGTCAAGATAGTCATAGGCACTGAGCAGATTAGAAATAATTCATCACACACACTGATCTTTTTCACCATGCAAGAGATCACACCCTCACAAAAGTAGTCCCTTGCCTGAATGAAAGAGCTTATCGGATATATTTAGATTTCAGAACTGGATTCTTCTGAGCCTGACCCCTTTATCTCGTCGTTACAGGGAGAAAACTAAAAAAAAATATTTTTAGTAACATTAACTATAGTTTTTTGTAATCAGTAGGTAAAGCATTATTGTGCTCTTCAGTTGCAATAGTCAAGCACCTATATACTAATGGTGGATGCCCTCTAGTGTCCTTTTTTCTCACTTCAATTTATTACAGCCTCTATTATGGTTTGAGAATGTGACCATGCACATTTGTATAATAACTGAGCATGGACAACTTTTTAATGAAAAGATAATACTGAAAAACCCCTTGCCCCCACCTCCCCAATAATTCTAAATTGGATTTTTTTCTATGATCTAGGGTTAAAGATAGATGATTACTTCATCATATCATGTTCCACCACACAAATCAATAATCCCTTATATTATCCTTTTCCACCAGAACTTTTGCCAAATAATTATACTTTCAATTTTAATATGACAAAAAGGGAATCCTTTATTTTGGTCCATCTATCTTTATGCTACTAAATCTTACATATGACGGCAGTGAAATAGAATTGATTGCAACTGAACCATTATTTTATTTTAGGAAACTCTTTTATCCACTTAATCAGCCACAATAATTAACAATCATTCACCTGATATCAACAGGTGTATAGGAGTTTAATGATGCTGTCATACTTATGATTACATTTTGGAAGTAACAACATCAGAAAAGTAACACTGCATACAATTTCTCCAAATGCTAAGAACCTGGACTTTAAATATAAGAAAAATGGACAATTCCTGAGCCCAGCTACAGAAACCCTTTTTGTAGCATAAAAAGTATAACTGAAAAGAAAAATATAAGACGACTCAATTTTTGACCGCACATTATATTAACTAATTATATATGAGCAGAAAGTAACTTTAAAATATTGCAATGTTAGAAAGCATCTGTAAGATGCAGCCAAATTAAGCATCATTTATTTTAATAAGACTGAATTAAGTGCATGATTATCTTTTTTACTGGAGGCAAGAAGAAATCATTTCAAAATGATGCTGTTTGCATCATATTCTGATTTAGTTACGGCACAACCTAAAATTTAAATTCAAACTTCTATGGTTTTTAGCAAGGAAGATTTTAAAAAAGCATACATAAATGTTTTTTCTATTCTTAGCACTCTGATACAGTATTGCAAACCTTCATTTTACTGTCCATTTAGACATAGAATCTTCTCTACATAGCCTAGAGATAATTGAATTTTGTGTCTCTTGCAATTAATTGTGGAAAAAAATCAGAACACAAACATGGATATCTTCACTTTCCTTATTAATGAGACAAGATAAGTAACAATCACTTTATAAAAGGGAAATTATCCCAAAGAACACATGGACATTACAAAAGTAGACTCTGACTTTCATAGAGGAAATTTTGAAGCACCTTATTTTAGAAAAAATGTTCTTGGTTCAGGATGACTACCATAGAAGACAGGAAGTTTAATGTTTAAAAGACTGTATTATACTTTCTGTGTTGAAATTTTCTGCATCTAATGTAAATCATAGGTTGAATTCACTCTATTTAATATATTCATGCTATTATAACACAGGCACTCAAAGGGAAGAAGTGCTGCAAAGCACAAATTCTCTTATAAATCCTGAAAATTATCAACATTGTTCACTTGCTTGAAAGGTTCTCTTATATGAATTCTTTCAAAAATCAGCATCAAAAGATTCTTTAATCAACTGCATGGGGTAAATGGGCCAGAGGCTAACATTTTGACAACAGTAAAAGTCATCCAACAAGAAGTATCTTGTTTCAATAAGTGGCAATAGTTTAACTGAAGTAAATGTAACTGAAGATACCATATTTATAGTATATAGATGTAGTTGAATACCTACACTCATCCAGGTCATGGTTATCTCAAAAGTGCTTTCCAAAAGGTAACTGGACTTACTTAGTTTTTTCCTTGGGAATGTTTTACTTCTTGGATGAGAAGTGAAATGTTTTCAAGGAGAGAAATAAAGTCCAGTTGCCTTTTGGAAAGCACCTTTAGGACAACCAGGGTGAATTGTTTCCTTAATGGTCTACAAGGCTTTTCTCTTATTGCCTATACATATAGGTGCTTTCAGTCATAGTAATGCTTTCTGAACCATGAGAGTTGTCCTTAGTGCTTAGAAAAATTATATATATTATTGTAGCTCCATTGATACTCCTAATGTTTATAAATACAATCAAATGGTCAAAGCCCTGTGGCCTTGATATTTCATCATTTTATCAGTTTTATCAATTTCAATATTTGTTATCACCCAATACATGACATTGGAGAAAGGGAACCACTGAAGTCCAATATAATGTTATCTGAAAAGTTACTAATGAACAAGGGCAAATGTATGTGCTTCACTGTTATGCAGAAAGAAAGGGTGCACAGAATGAGAAGGCAGCGCATGAGCCTTTGGCAGTGGAAGTGACTAAAGGTAGAAATCCATCTGTTCAACTCCATGTCTTTTCCTGTCTGTGATTCATTCAATTAGTTGTTTACTTCCTGTTTCTTCTTCCCAGACTCAGGTTGGTAACCACCTTAGCAAAGGGGCAACTTTTTTGCAATTAGATTGGACAAAGGATTGTTCTATTCCAAACCCCAAATTCTACTTCCCATCCCCGCTCCTCCTTTATCTCCTTGGTTTTTTTTTAAGTCTTCTTATCAAAATCTTGTGCATTATTATAAAGACCTCAGATATTTTTCCCTTTCTGCTCAGGGATGGCCTGGACAAGTTTTCCTGAAAACTGCAGCTGATTTGCAAATCCTAGGAGGTGGCATGGAGGGATGATGCCCTCTTCTCTTATACTCTATGTCAACATTAAAAAAAAACAAACTTAAAATCTTGCAAATAACGATAACATACTTACAAAAACTAAGCCAGGATGATTACTGGAACAATGAATATCAAAAGACAAATTAAAATCAAACAAACAAAAACGATACTGGAAAAGATGCCGGTGTGGATATGTCCTGAGAGAGACTGTTTTAACCACATGCTACATTATGACTGAAAACATATTGTTTAAAAATAATGCAATATATCGTTAGATAAATGAAAAACTACCTACTAGCAGCAACGGTTCCAGAGAAATTTAGCACCAAAACTAACCGGAAGAAGATGGAGAAAATGGGAATGGAGTGAAGAAAAATGGATAGGTTCAGTGTAACTGACATCATTTTACTGTATTTAAAAAGAAAAGAATGCAAACTGGCATGAGTTTAGTCCCTCTGGAAACATGCTACCCTAATAGATCCTGCAGCCAAAATTATATTTTTACTCCTGTGATCATCTAATGCAGCCAAAACTTCCCAACACTGGTTTATGATATATCAGAAGGGTATGGCACAAACAGGTGTGGAGGCTCTGCATTTATTTAGGCTTGTTTATCATAAACAATCCTGATTTATTAAGCTAAAAAAAGTTCTTCAGAATGCATGTATTATTTTAGCTCCAAATCTCATAGTCCACATATCTATTAGACTATGCACTCTTTGAAAAAAGTTCACAGGTATATGCACAATACTCTGTTTTTCTTTTAGCCACACAATGGAACTTTAAATGTTAGTAAAAGAAGGATATGTGAACCAGGAAAAGGACCTTGAGAATTTTTAAGCAATAAAGATGAATTTTGCATTGATATATCCTGCCACTCAAAGAGAGCAGGTATTTCTTTCACTTATTAAAAACAAACAAACAAACAAACAGAAAACACAGTCAGTTTATGATTATAAAGACCAAGTATAAATAACATAAAATTAGCATATGTGTATTTTTAAGCCCTGGAGTCTATATCCTCTTACAGGATTTGACTCATTGGCTATCTAGCTTCCACAGCAGCCTGGGTTTTCAGTAAAGAGTTTTAATCAATTTTCTTATTCCCGCTATATAAAAATATAAATGCAAAAACACCCCCTCCCCATTTCCCTAATCTGAATTATGCTATTTTCACAGGAACATGCTATCAATATTGTAAGAAGATATATGAACTTGTTAGTAGAGTTTTCACAGGACATTTGCCTAACACTGGAACTGCCCATTGATGCGTCATGCTAAGAAAAAATATTCTGGCTAGTTGACAATAGCATGAAAATTAACCAGATTATCAGAGGGATCTAATCTAACCTAGATGACCTTGAGAAGCTAGAAACAAATTCTAAGATGTGTGTGCACGGGGCTCAGAAATCCTAGTGATGATAAGCAAAGGGCTAAAATGGCTCAATAGCTGACTAACAAAAGGAAAATACCAGAGAGGTAAAAGAACATACACATAAAAGCATAGAGAGACGTAGGATGACATTGGCCTGCCATGTCTAGCTTATAAATTGAGTCAGGTTGATAATGCAGACTATGGCCCCAGTACATGTTTCTGAAAAATGAAAGGTTGCCACCTACATTGCAGCTGCCACAGTTGAAGATGTCAGTACATAGTAAATGTTGCTGTATTCCTCTTAGCTTCCATCAAATCAGCTTACATTTTCAGTGTGAGTTTACATCATACATGTGCATCTGTGTGTGTGTGTGTGTGTGTGAGAGAGAGAGAGAGAGAGAGAGAGAGAGTGTGTGTGTGTGTAATATACCAAAGCTTAGAGCATTGATTAAAAAAAAATCACCAGTTCTCTAAACAAGAGGCATTCCTTGTTAAATATCAGGATAAAACTCCGATCCATGGTCCATGCTTTGCAGCACAGGTTTCTGATCCAGGGTGGACATCCTGCTTAACATTTCTGCAGACAGTGCATAACTATTGCTAGATTTCTCCTCAAACCAACTGTCTAGTGCCCGTTTGGCTTCGAAGTTGGCAATAGGTGGTCCATTTACAGCAATTGTCAAAAGATCACCGAGTTGTTCCAGAGTAAGTCGGGAACGATTGTTTTTGCGCACTCTCTGAAGAGCATTTCTTCCCTTTTCGCAGCATGCTGTGGAAGTGGGAAGGACTTTGAGGATCTGGATTATTTTATTTAAAAGAGGAAATCTCTGTCTGTATTTACAAATATGACTGATTAAATCTTTAAAGCCATTTTTGGTATAATAATCCACCTTGAGTTCTCGCCATTCCATGAGCAAACTCCCTCTGGTGTCTATGCCTTCTCTGCTGATTTCTGTGCAAAAAGATGGCACTGCCTCCAGATGTTCAAATATTTGCATCATGTCTTCCCTGCCATAGCTCATAAGCTCTTCTGCACTTCTGGGCCAAGCTGCAAGATCAAAAACCTGGCACGCTTTCACAAATGCCCGACTGCGAGGTTCAAACCTTTGAGCCAGAATCACTTGGGTCTTCTGGCATATTTTTTCTCGAATTGACTGGAATTTGGCTTCAGCCACCCGTAGGTTTTTCACAGCAACACCATTAAAGCTTTCACGGAAGTTCTCCTCAAATTCCTGTAGATATTCCCCAGGAGAGTCTGCCAATCTGCTAATTTCTTGGATGGCCTCCTCTATTTTATCATCTACTTGGGATATAAGGAGGTATTCACCTTGAAAAATGAAGGCAAGTCGTGAAAGGACTGCAATGACATCAAGCAAAAAATATATCAACTTAATGGATTGATAGTCCATAAGGAATTGCAAGAGAGCCAAGGCAATAGCAGAAGCATCTGCTCTTTGTGTTTGGCCACTGACATCTTTCAGATGGGCCACTACTTCCAGGTAGTCCTTGATGAGAGCATTGAGGACATTTTGTTCCCCAATGATCCATTTGATTGCTCTAATGTCTCCCAAGAACTCAGTCTCTTCACAGAGAGTAGCAGCAGTGACCCTTAGCTCACACATCAGCCTGGGAGAGTAACGATAAAAACTGAGTAACTGCTTCAGGTTGTTCTCTAGTTCCTCAAGGCAGGGTAGTTCTTTCCCACTAATTGCATCCAATATTTCCAAGTGTGGCTTGTATACCATTAGAGGTAAGCAGAGCAACCAAGGCAGAGTTTTCCTGATTGTCATGTATATGTTTGCTCTTAGACTGGCAGTAATGTTAGCACCATCTATCCCCAAACCAACACTTGGCTTTTCGTCTTGCAGCCTCATTCCCAGAGATGAAAAAGCCCGATCTAATGCTTGAACATAACTATCTGTTGTAGAAAATCCCAGTTCCTGGAGAGAAAGGAATTCAGTGGCAGGAGGTCCGTCGCTGCTGACGTACTGTACATAAACTGCAACGGTGTCAGCAAGTAAATCATCGCTCTGCCCATCTAAAATGATGCTGAGGAAAGGAGACTGCCTCACCCGTTCAATGAGATCTTCTTTAAGAGCTCTAGCAATATGATGGATTAAGATTTGACAGTCTCCCTCATTCATGTATTGATCCACCACTTTGAGTTCACACTTTCTCAGTAGTTCTGCAAGAGGTCTAAAGTCACAATATGGCCGGCCTTCCATAGCTAAATGATAGGCTGTATTGAACAATAAAGTCATATTTCGACACATCTCTTCTGTCTTCTCTGGGTGCATCCTGAGCCGATAGAGCTGCAGGCACTTCTTGTGGAGATTACTCTGGCTATGTAGTTTTATAGTGTGGATCTTGAATTGCTTTGAGCCAATAATGAAGGCTGAAGTTCGAGAAGACTGTACTGTATACTGCCGACAGACATGACACCACATTTCATTCAACGTAGGAGAGTACCGCAGAAACCAGAACTTTTTTAGCCACTCTTGCTTGAAGCGCCGGATCCTTCTGGTGACAGCAGACATCTTGGAAGGCTCATCTGTGGCTGTTATTAGGTCATTTGAAACGGATTCATCTGCTGAATCTACTTCCTGATCATCATCTTCCATTATGGTAGGAACAGACATGATGCTTTCTGAAGCTGTCAAACAAACAAACAAACAAAGAATTACAGACAATTTAAGACAAAGTTTTAAAAAACAACATAAAGCAGTAAGGTAATCGTACAACACTTCATCCATATCTACAGATGCCTCTTGTTTTCAACAAAAATGAACATATTTGGGTAAGGTTGAATGATAAATGTTTTGAAACCAATGCTTTTTTTAAAGTCCTAATTTCCTTAAGTCTAAGCAATTGTAAAAAGTAACCTCAGCAGTACTCTAGGTAACATATTATAACAAGAACTATTGAAGTATCATGGAAGGAAATGAAAGAGTTCTTCAAAAACAAACACAAGTCAACGAAGTTAAGAATAAGTTCCTACATAAAATGTAAACTTTGTTTTATGTGTTTCACATAGATATGAACCAGTATATTTCACATACCACATAGGAAACCAAACATACTTCCTAAACTGCATTCAAAATGACAGCCATGATTCTTTCTCCTGTAATGTATGAAGAATATAGCAAACCAATTCGCTGCAATGTTTTTATTGAAAATGAACATATTACAATAAAAAAGATGATTTATAATTACAAATTAGACTTATAATACCCCAAGCTGCTCAGAGAATTAAGTCTGTGCTTCATAAGACCCAACCATGAGACCTCAGAAATGTAACATCTCCTAGTATAATGTTTAAGGAGCATTTTTACTTTGTGTAACTTACCAGTGGGGTATGAAAATGCTTGATACTCAGGTACCTGAGGAGGTAGTAGAGATGGCTCAGCTAACTTGCCAGATCTTAGCAGATTTAGCTCAGCCTGCAATTCCCGAATCTTTTTTTTCAGCCGTATGCAGTTGGGACACAAGGAAGTTGTTGGGAGTTCGAGAGCATCATCTTGATTTGACACCAGAGATAGATCAGTAGGGCTGTTCACTTTAAATGACAAAGGTTCTTCACCTTCCTCTTCCAGTAAGCCAATTTCTTTGGACGTGGTAAAGTGAGAACTGTGAGGGACCTTCCATTCACCCTCATTTCTGTGTCTACTGTGATTAGGAGAACTGTCTTGAACACTAGTCCCACAAGTTTCTGAGACATCTTGAATTTGGAATCGCAAGGATTTTCGAATGGAAGGGGTAGAATTTTTAGTGAACTTATGATCTTCTACCTTAGTTGATTCCAGAGAAGCCTCTAGGACATCTTTGAAGATGAGGTCTATTTTCTTTTTCTTGGTTTGGGGTTGAGATATCCCTTCTTCAAAGCTACGTTTGTGGGAACTCTTCCCTGGTTTTGATGTAGTGAGCTCAAGAGGGTAGATCACATCTTCTTGGCTTTCTATAATTCTTTCTGTCTTTTCTCTTAGTAATCTTCTGTCCCCTAAAAAAGAAATCGGGAGATGATTATGCATGGGAACACTACAACATTCCCCACACAAATACTAAAGCAAAAAGGCAGGACAAACTTTTCACATGTTACATAACCAATAAATACATTTACTGGAATAAATGCTCAGGCACCCTAATGATAGGTAATATTGAAAATCAAACAATATCTAGTAATATTCAGAGGTTTGCTTCAATACAGTTCAAAGAATAGGTAGTTAATCTAAAGTAACAGGTAGCTAACCTGTAATTGAAATTAAAATAAAATATGGACGTTTCAGCTTGCTGAAAATATAGTGATAACTTTGACTTGGTAAAAGGCATCATGTCAATACTATGAAGTTTCCATGTTAAACCAGTAAACTTGATAGACCTTTCCATTGTATAATAGAGTGACACGAGACATGAGAATACACAAGAATTACAATCTCATTTCCCATATCACTAACTATCACAGTTAATTAGAACCAGGCCAGTGATATCCAAGACTGAGATCTATAGCTTGTTGTAATACATTGCTAAATGTGTGGACTTAAGCAAGATTTACCAAAAGCAGAGATTTTAGCAGATTAGCAGTTATTTAGAAAAAATAGCCAAATATCCTTACCTGGAAATTCAGAAGATGATGGATTTGATTCTATCTTTCTTCTGTCTTGTAAATAATTCCAAGCATCAATACTTGGTTGTTTTCCAAACAAGGCGCTGCTTAATGTTGTTATATTACATTTAAGAAACACACTTGTGCTTATGTAACAGCTTTAGTATAGATGTGGTTCATCAAATCCTAGCACCACAGTCCTCTCTGCAACTGCAATAGATCTATCTACTTGTGACACTAGAGGAAAATTGCTATGCAATTATTGCAACTCCAGGTTTTGCGATGCTGCATTGAAACTTCTAACCAATCTGTTGTAAGCATGTATCAATTTGCGCAGGACTTATTTATTTTATTCAGAAATTTTAAAAAAATCATACATACAATATGCAAGATTTCAGTCAATTCCATATCCTACTTAGTTTTCATAGTGTGACACTAACTGGTGGGTTGGTTAGAATGTGACAAATGTTTTAAGTAACACCTTTCTATCTGAATATTTCTTTGAGGCTTGACAGAGTAATTCACATTTTTTAAAAAATCTATTCCATCTTAAACATGGAGAGTAATATTTGGAATTAAAAACTGTTGTGTCCATAACCTTAATATTACACCTGGTGCAAGTATGTAAGTTGCAGCATTTACGTGATGAAATCATCTCATATACACTGTCATTTTGTTTAACTTGTAGATATCCATCAGGGAAACATAGAGTTTTTAAAAATAGCATGCTTCCAACACAGTGGAAGTAAAAATAGGCTTGAAAGCCCGGCTTTTTAGGCTTAGGGAACATGTTAAGATTTCTAGCAGCCATGATGGTGGTGATGATGGCATGTAGCCTGAGGCTACAAAAAATAATTAATTCAAGGTGACTAAATTATGTTAATAATCTCAGTTTGCAAGAATCACCTGAGAGTTTCTTCAAAATAGCAAAGCTTATTAATGGGTTACTGTTTTCAAGATGATGTCAGACAGAGCACAGGATGGAGTATGGACTTGAAAGAGGAGAAATAGAAATATGAATATATTTTGGATACAGTTTTGGTATGTATGAGGGAAGGATCAGTCTGGAAGACTGGGAAAATTTTAAGAGCCTTGATGCAGAAAGATTCACCAAGCTTCTAGAAGTAGCTGTTTGGTTTGTGGGTGGTTAGGCGATCTGGCAGATGAAAGGAGTAAGCAGATTTGGATTGGAGTCAAAAAGCATCAGTGACACCCATCAGGAGCCTTTCTGGGTTTCTGGATCTGTCAGGATGGTAATAGAGTCCCGTCCCCCCCCTCCCGTCTAACAATGAGGGATTTATATCTCATATGGTGGAGGCTGGGAGTTCATGATCTCCATGGTAACCATGGGTTTTCCTCAGGAAATCATGGAACTGACATGAATTAGTCCTTGTATTTACTTCAGAATTTCTACAATGTGATTTTGTTATAAAGGCTGTTACCACCAGCTTTTTGCCATGGTTAGATCACTTCCTGGTCCAGATGTGACTGATGGCTGTGTGATCCCCATAGGGCTGAACCCATTCAGGTGATCCACCCCAAGTACCATATGTATCTGGATTTCTAATTTCCTTGACAATCTGATAGATGAATCAGTCAAAGGCCTGATTTGCTGTTTGCAACATGCCCTTGAAAAAATCATGAATCATCCTGAGCAACCTGTCTCTATCAACCAATTCCAGATAACCCCTTGGCTTTCTCAGAGCCCACAGAAATGTGACGAATTAGCACAACATTTTGTCAATAAAGTTTATCAGAGTTATTCTATTCTAAGCAGAGTCTAGAGTGTTGACTAAAACATAATGTTGTCATGTTTTGGTGGTATCTTTTAGTTTGTGACTTCTGAGGAAGTACACTGGATGCTCTCTAAGAAATCCTCTGCTGCCATATGAGCTGGATCTTTGTCTTTCCTGGGTCCTTGGACTGCCACAGGCAGAATAATTACTTGCAGATAAGGACATTTCTAGTCACCTTAAAGGAAAATTACTGTTTGTCCATTGGGATTCTCTGGTGACTCCAGTGGTATTTCTGAGTTAGAAAGCACTGTTCCTAAAGAAGCATATCCATAGTTTGGAGGTCCTCTTGGATTTGTGGTCCTGCTAGAACAATAGGCAGAAGCTGTTGCCAGGAGGTCCTTTATCAGCTTCAATTCAGACATTAGTTATATCCTATCTGGGGCAATAGTACCTTATTATAATGACTCGTGCCCTCATCACCATTCACTTGAACTACTCCAAAATACTTTCTGTGGAGCTTCCATTGAAGACAAAAAAGAAACTTCCGTAGGCTGAAAACTCAGTGGCCTGTGTGATATTCAGAGCTCCCCAACCTTTTGGGCACCAGGGACCGATTCCATGGAGAGAAGTTTTTCCTTGGACCACAGGGGGCGTGGCTTCACGTGCTGCCTGTTTCCTTTGCTTGTTTGCATGGCCTGGTTTCTGGCATGCTGTGGACCGGTGTTGGTCACAGACCGGGGGTTGTGGATTCCTGCTCTAGTTAATTGGAATTCTACTTCTGCTAATAGTTCAGCTATTCCTGATGCTTGGTAGAAGTGATGGAATTTGATCCAATTATTTGTTTTTATTTTTACAATTTTGTCTGTTCACATGGCTCTGTGTTAGATGATGCAATCACCTTTTGTAATCATTATTATCTTGCTCGGCACTTATAATCAGTAGAGAAAAAATCATGCCTTTTCTATAGTCCCAAAGCTATTTTTTCAAAAGGCAACTGGACTTTTCTTTGAAGACTCAGTTCTCATCCAAGAAACTTCAGTTCTGAACTGAAGAAGTTTCTTGGATGAGAAGTGAAACATCTTCAAGAAAAAAAATAGATTTAGATTAAAAATAACATGTTTTTCTGGCATACCATGGGATGTGTGGGTGACACTCTTCTTGATCATGTAAAGACCTGGGTGTTATTGTATGCTACTGAAGCCCACTATCACTGTTAAGTATTTTATGCAGCTGTTTTAGTTAACCATATTTTTTTAAAGAAGGCTTTCCTTTAAAATATTTTAAATTACACATACTTTTGTAGTAGATTAAAAGGAACATATCCGAGAGATCTCATATGAAACATTTTTTCAAGGATTTTGACTAAAATGGAGACTTATCACTGTGAATGAAGTTCTTAAGTGAATGATTAATTCAGAATTAGGGACAATATATACAAGAAGGTAGGATTACCAGACCTGGGCTGCAAAAATTTGGAGGACCAGGATGGCAACAAAACTTTAAGATTTTAATATAATCTGGTGGTAGTCCTGGTTTTGCAACCCAGAATTAGGGTTCTTACAAGAAGATATGGAGTTTGCATAATGTGGGCTCTCTCCTACTGTATCTCAAGTAGTACAGGAACCTTTCTCTATAGGTTCCATCCAAATCTCTTGAACACCTGGTTTGTTTATTTGTTTATTTAAATTTAGCTGTCAGCCAATTCACAGTGACTTTAGATAGCTTTCACTTTTAAAAAAAACAGAAACAATGTATTTACCATTTGTTGGTAGTTGCCAACTACAGTATAAATATTCAAGATGTTTTCCTTTACAGGAGTTTTCCCTGTCATGAACAGACTCCCATCAACTGATTTAATTTATTTCCCTGCAGTAAAACAGGAACTTTTTCTTCCTTTTATGTTTAATATCAGGTTTAATTTATATGATTTATATACCAGATCTTACTGTATATGATGCTCAGGGAGTGCTTCCCTGTGTACAATTCAATTCAGCATACAAGGAGGAAAGAAAAGAGCTTTAACATCGTAACTCATATAAAACGAGGAGAAATATAACTTAACATTTCTACCTAATAGAATCTGTCCTAGAGTTATTCCTTTCATATCTCTCTCACAGTAAAATATTAAACTCTGAATCAAGGGAATTTTTCTCTTTACATTAAGACATATCATCAACTAACTTCTTATAGCCAAGTCCCAACTATCAAATGTGTCTCCTCAGAATTTTCCTAGCAAGGGGAGAGAATTTTAATTTGTTAGGAGTCTTCATCTAGTTACAATATCAACAATATTTATCACACAAAAATATTCTTGAAATGTATGTACAATGAGCATGGATGATAGATTACTGGGTATGTATAAGTATTTAGATCTCATTGATCACGTTCATCTCTAAATTTTCAGTTTCTGGGTTTTCAGTTTTCTGGGATTCCAGGATTAGGCAAAACAGAAGATTCAAAATCCACTTCCACATTCAAGATACACAAACTATTTTAAGCATTATTAGCCCTGTTCCCATCTCAAACTGTCCAATTCCAGCTGAACGACATCCATAAAATCCTGCCTGAACAAATACATTATCCAATACTGCCAGAATGAGTGTCTGCAAAAGTGATTTCTTCCCTGAGATTTCAGGAGATGGTAGGACAACTAGGGACTGCACATTTATCATGATTTGCTTAGGCTCTAGGGGAGTCTAGAAGGCTATGGGTGTTTATGTGTAGTGTATGTTTTAAAAGGAAAAATTACAAAACTGAACATCAATTATTTGTGCCAATTCTCAGCAATATGATCCTTGGTATTTCCATATGGGGAATACATAATAGATCTGAAGAGGTCAGCTGCATTTCTCAGACCATTACCACTACTATCTTAACATTAAGATATGTCTTTTTAAACAACATCTTCAATTGCCTAATTATTACACTATATTATATAGAATTTCCTTCCATTGACCTGGTATGTTTTCATAAGCCAATTCAAGAACAGCTAGCCATAACTTTAATTGTTTCACAATCTTAATCCTGAACTGGAGAGAAGCAGAAGAAGGAACTTTTCTTCCAGCAAATTTTCTGCATCTGGCTTTTTTCTGTTTAAGGATTTGTTTACAATGCATGCATGCATGCATGCACGTGCATGCGCACACACACACACACATATGTGAACAGAGAGTAAGTATGCATTTGAAAATATAATTTCTTTTACCAAGTCAAAGCATAAGACAAAAATACTAGATATTCTTGGTATTAGAAAATCGAAATAGACTATTTCCTAAGTCATGTTCAGCGGAGGTTTTGCTGCAAATATAAACATTACAACTTTGCATAGATGATCCAAACATTTGAATATTTTTAAAAATCTGTTTATCTGCAGGACTGGCCATGGGATGTGTTTAATGGCTACTCTTTTATCAAAAGAGATACATTTGGAATTCATTAGAAGTTTCGACTCTTCATATCACACCAGGTTATAGTTTGAAAGTAAAGATTTTCAATTGCAAAATAATAAATTCATCCAAAGTGGTTCCACAGACCATTAGATATTTCATATGTTATAATAAAACACTGTGATAATAAAACACCTTTGAAAAGGTAATTCAAATATAGTATTTATTACTAGCTGTCAGCCCTGAATCCATTTTGGGAGCATCTTCAGGACTGCCACAGAGAGGCTGGGTGGAGCTGTGGGAACGTAAAGGGAGAGGTAGAGATACCTGGGGAGATGCATAGCCAAAATAACATTCTTTCTTGTGGGAGTCAAGGATGCTTTACCAGGTGTTGGAAGAGCGTGGACCAAAGCCAGCCTGAGTTGGGAATATGATGTGATTGGACCATGTAATGGACATATGACCTGGAGGACAGGAACTTTGGACTTTGATTTGGGTGGGGAAAACCCTGGGTCCTTCAGAATCGGGTTTTCACCATCTGTGCCAATATGACATCCCAAATAAAATTATTATTTAAGGAAATTCTAGGCCTCAGAGTTTTGATTGCTTGTGGTTATTACTTGGAACCCTGACACTAACCCGACTCTCCCAATAAAAACAATCAAGAAGCTCCTGCACTGCTGTCCGGGGTCCTGAGCTCCGGCCGCTTATCCAGGAAACCGGGCAGAGGGAAGTCTCAGGGAAGATGGAGAAGGTGGAGGAGAAACCCTCCAACACCAGAAGAATCACAGGGACTGGAGCAGCTTGTGGGACAGCTCCAGGACCCTCGGCTTCTCCTTGGTGGCTGAGCGAGTAGAGGCAGCGGCAGAGCTCGAATACCAGCTTGGCGCCTGGCCCAAGGAGCAAGTGACCTGGCCATTGGCTCAGGAGCTTTACCAGTGGGGTGACGGTTCAGGAGGCAGCATAGGATTCCCAGGACCCCAGGAACTGTACCAGGCTAATACAGTACAAGGACCTAGCCAGCCACCAGGTGTTCCAGGAGCCCCAGATCGCCTTGGCCCGGGCAGAACGCACCACTGTCTTCAAGGAGGCCTTAGACCAGGATCTCTGGCAGGCTTGCAGCTTTCAAGGGGTCCCCAAGTGCATACAGGAATGGTACCGGATGGCACTGGCAGTGGATCTCAAGATTCACCCTCACCGGAAGGCTGCGCCAGACAAAAAGCCCACACAGACCTTGGGACGCTGAACTGGGGTAAAGCAGCCCAAGGAGCAGCATCCGGCTTCAGTAGCAGCCATTAGGTGCTTCAGGTGCTGCCAACAAGGCCACCGAGTGTCAGAGTGCCTGGCCCCGGCACCAGTTCCCCAGTTCCAGACCCCAGGAGGTCCTAAAATGAAGAGAACCCTGTGCAAGCGAGCAGACAAGGGAAGATTCACACAACAAGCCATTGAGGTTCCCCCGCCTCTGCAAAAGCGGGGGAAACTCCAGCTTCAGAAGCCCCACCGGCTGCCCCAACTGACAGCAGTGAAAGCAGTGAAGATGACCCGATGGTAAGTGAAGCCATCCGCCCCTTCACCATAAGGTTGTGAATAGTGGTGCCCAGAATGCGAGCCCAAGGGGACATAGAGGCTATTATAGGCATCAGGTGCACCAGATGCCTAATCAGTCTCCCCACTGTCCAGAAGCTAGGGATAGGCATGACAGCCCTTACATGCCCCATTCCTTTTGAGCAAGTCGATGGGACATTAACAGGCAGAGCCCCAGCCACCCTACTCACCGAGCCAGTAAGACTGGAAATGGGCTGCCACTGGGAGCTCATCCACTTTGTGATGGTGCCAAAAATGACAGAGTCAGTCATTCTGGGCCTCGCCTGGCTGGACAAGGGGGTCCAGTCATCATGTGGGAAGATGGCTATAGAAAGCTAAAAATAGGAGTGGAACCATTACCGCCCTGCCCTGGTGACCAAGTCCCATCGGTGGACCCGTCGCCCAGGCCTCACCCCTACGAGAAAGCTGTCACCATCACTGATTTGCCACCGGGCTGCCCCCAAGTCCCCAAAGAGTATCAAGACTTGGCTGATGCCTTCAGCGAACAAGAAAGCAACACCCTACACACACACACACTATTGACCCACCAACTGTGTGATAGAATTTGTACCGGGAGTCAAATTACCTAAGCCAAAGATGTACTCCATGACCCCCAGGGAAATGGACAAGCTAAGGAATTATATCGACACCAACCTAGCTAGAGGTTTCATTCAGCTCGCCAAATCCAGGGTGGCCACCCCAGTGCTATTTAAAGAGAAAAAGGACTGGTCGATGAGAATTGTGTGGATTTTAGAAGAATTAATGCAGTGTGTATGGAAAACACCTACCGCTTGCCATTGATGAAGGACATGCTAAGCTACCTGGCGAAAGGGAAGATGTTTACCAAACTGGACCTAAGGGAGGCGTACTACTGGGTGCAAATCAACGAGGGAGACGAATAGAATATGGCCTTCAACTGACTGTTAGGCAGCTTCCAGTTTAAAGTGATGCTATTCGGGTTACATGGTGCCCCCACGGTCTTCATGCAATTAATTAACGAAGTGCTGCACTAGCACCAAGGGTGTTTTAGTCTACCTGAATGACATTCTCATCTTTAGTGAAACTCTAGAGGAGTACACTAAACTAGTGTGCCAAGTCTTGAAGAAACTCCTAGCAGTTAAGCTATACGTGAAGCTGTTAAAATGTGAGTACCACAAGACCTCCCTAGACTACCTGGACTACCGAGTGTCAATCGAAGGGATTGAAACTGATCTGGGAAAAGTAAAAGCAGTGCTGGACGGGCAGCCCTCACATACCCGCAAACAACTCCAGAGCTTCCTTGAGTTCACCAACTTTTACAGGCAGTTCATCCGAGACTTCGCTGAGGTGGCACTGCTCATCACAGAACTATTGAAAACAGGAGGGGGCTCTGAAACTGCAACCTGGCCAGCCACTGGCTTGGACCCTGGACTGCCAGTGAGAATTCGAAACCCTGAAAAAACTGTTTGCAGAGGAGCCTATCCTCAGACACCCCAACCCTGAGCAACCATTCGTGGTCCAGGCAGACGCCAGTTACATCGCCAAAGCCAAAGGTCAAGGCCAATTACAGCCTTGTGCGTACACCTCTAAAAAGCTCACCGACATGGAAAGATGATGGGCAGTGGGGGAAAAAGGAAGCCTATGCTGTCCGATGGGCACTCCTCACCTGCAGACATTTCCTTGAAGGAAGTCAGGTACTGTTTGAAGTTTGGAATGACCACAAAAACCTAGAAGCCCTAAATCCCCTCCGGAAACTCTCCCCCAAACAAATCTGCTGGGCACAATATTTCAAACGGTTTAACTTTGAATTAAAGTACATCCCAAGGGGGAAGAATCTGCTAGCTGACACCTGGTCCAGAAAACTGAAGTTCAATAGTCAGCATGAAGACATAGTCCATGCCGTCATCCCTCCCCCTCAATCCGTGGCTCAAACCACCACCAGAGGCCAAGCCAGGCGTCAAGGTGCCCCCAGGAAGCACCCGACGACTGAGGCCTTGAAGACAGCACTCCAGCAGATCAGTGGTTCAGTAACAACAAGGACACCTTGACCCTCAAGGACGGACTAACCTGGAAGGGGACCAAGCTATACGTCCCTGCTGGCTTGAGAGTCCAGGTCCTATAGCGCAGCCACAACTCCAAACTTGCTGGGCACTTTGGCTTCCTAAAAACTCTGCACCTGACCAGGAGGCAGTTCTGGTAGCCAAAGATGAAAGCAGACATAGAGAACTATGTAAAAAGCTGTGCCACCTGTGCAGCCATGAAGAAGTGGCCGGGGAAGTCCCCTGGACTCTGCCAGCAGGTGGCAGACCCAAGCTGCCCCTGGGAGGAGATCGCTATGGATTTCATAGTCGAGCTCCGAGACAGTGGCGGGAACATGGTAATTTGTACCGTGATTGACTTATTTTTGAAGCAAGCTCACTTTATAGCCTGCTCAGGGTTGCCCTCGGTCAAGAAGCTAGCTAGAATGTTCATAAAACAAATATACAGGCTACATGGGATGCCCCGCAGAATTATCTCCAACAGCGGGGGTCCAATTCATCGCAATGTTCTGGAGGTAATTCCTATGGGCAATAGGGTCCTCCCAGGGGCTCAGCTCGGCTTTCCATCTGAGTACGAATGAGGCCGCGGGGCAGACTTGCTGCTTTTTGCCAAAGTAGCCTATAATAATGTGGTGCATAGCAGCACTGGCCTGACCCTTTTCCAGATCACCAGCAGCATGGAATTTGTCCCTATGCCTGAATTGCCCAGGGAGCCGCCGTCCTCTGTCTCCTTGAATGAGTGGATGGGCTCATTGAAACGGGTGTGAAATACAAAGCAGGCTCTAATAGAAGCAGTGAGAAACTACAAAAAGCAAGCTGACAAACGCCGCTCCTCCCAAACCGCTTTCCATGTCGGAGATGAAGTGTACTTGTCAACAAGGTATCTAAGATTAAAATTGCCAAGTAAGAAGCTGGGCCCAAAGTTCATAGGGCCGTTCCCAACAGTGAAAGTGATAAACCCTGTAACCGTTCAGCTTAGACGCCCACACTCGCTAGGGAAAGCACATCCAGTGTTTCATGCAGCCTATTAAAGCCGGTCATAGGCTCTCAGCTCAGGCTGGTAGACCGGGCAGCCCTGAAGCCCATCATAGTACAAGGAGAGACCCATTACTGGGTAAAAAAGATATTAGACTCACACCTGCATCGAGGTTGCTTGCAATACCTCGTACACTGGAAGGGATACCCCCTTTCTGAAGCCACATGGGTAAAAAGTTGGGATGTGAAAGCTGACAGATTGATTAAGCAGTTTCATGACAGCCACCCTCATAAACTTAAAGGGCCATCTGGGGGGGAGGGGGGAAGAGGAGGTTGATTGGGATGCAGACTAACCTCCCTTTGATTTTCTCTTGCAGGAGGTCCTTCTCAGCTGAGGGGGGGGAGGCAGCCTGTCAGCCCTGAAGCCATTTTGGAAGCATCTTCAGGGCTGCCACAACGAGGCCAGGTGGAGCTGTGGGGATGTAAGGAGGGCGGTAGAGATAGCTGGGGGGATGTGTAGCCAAAATAACATTCTTTCTCGTGGGAGCCAAGGACGCTGTACCAGGTATTGGAAGGGCATGGACCAAAGCCAGCCAGAGTTGGGCCTACAACCTGATTGGACCATGTGATGAACATATGACCTGAAAGGCAGGAACTTTGGACTTTGATTTGGGTGGGGAAAACCCAGATTCTTCAGAGTCGGGTTTTCACCATCTGTGCCAATATGACATCCCAAATAATTTTTTTCTTTGAGGAAATTCTAGGCCTCAGAGTTTTGATTGCTTTGTGGTTATTACTTGGAACCCTGACGCTAGCATTACCTCAAAATAATGCATGAACTATGTTTGTAAAATATGGATAAAGCATTAAACAGGCAGAATTTCTCCAGAAATCAAGTATCTGATCTTTCCACTAATCTAATCCAAAATGGCTGTAGAAGGCACTAACTAGTAATCAGAGGAGAGAAAACATGACCGTAGTAGCTTCATACTGAAGCTTCATACTTGGGTCCAGCCTATTATAGTAGACACCTGCTTCTTTGGATTTGGTGCTTAGTGCCTATTTGTTTTGCTATGAACAGCGCCTCAATGATTTCTTTTAATACAACTGATTTCCAGATACTAGCAGGATTTCCCAATGTCTGCCACCTCAGTAATCTGTCAATGTTACATCCCACACAGTGTCTTTTCTTGCTATGGCACTGTTTGATCTTTGTCCCATGTCTACTGCTGCTTCAGACATTATCTCAGCACCACATCTTTGAGTGCCATCTTACTGATATATTCCTGGGTGTTCTGGGTTTCATCAAGGACAGTGATTTTGACACTCACCAGACACTACCTGACCTCTTCTTGGCTGTTGTACAATATCTGGGAATTTGGGGTGGAAATCTCCATACATTGTGAAGTGCTTCTAGGTCTTTACATCATCAGCTTTCCTGTCCTACTTTGACCAGCAGGATATCTTAAGACTGGAAGGCAATACATGTTAATGGAATGGATTTTGTTCTTCCCACTGAGCTGACTTCTCTTTTGGTGGTGCTTGATGTTGCTGTCTTCCTTGCTTCCCCACTGTGTTTCCCATGTGACTGTGGGATACCAAGATAATTGTAACTAATCTGTATGTTTGATATGTAACCCCACTGGTAGTTCCACTCTTAACTACTTTCTCACTTTCTCACTATCATTTTCACCAAATTTCTGCAGTCTGAATGACATCCTAAAATCCTCACTGTAGATTTGTGTCAGGTAAATCAGCAAGTTCATTCTTAGCATAAAAGTTGATTTTATCCACTTAGAGGAGATGGCTGATGGTAGTTCTAGTCTTGAACTTTTACTCATATCCAGTTCTTGTGAATATCTGGCTGAAGAGGATAAAGCCTTTGCAGAACAGCAGAGGAACAGTGCCCCACTTGATGGCCACTTGAGTGAGCTGCCTTGAGTTGACTTCCAGTGCTATCTTCCAATGTCCCGTTAAGTTCTTAAGGAAGGTCCTCAGTATCCTGATCACTTTGTATAGTGCAGGCACGCAGAGGTCTATGTGAGTGGCAATGAGTCGTAGGTTTTCCTGTAGTCAATCCAGGCGATGCTCAGATTGGTCTGTCTAGACCATGAGTCTTGGGTGACTGATCTATCTATGAGCAACTGCTATTTTGAGTGTTCATGGTTGTTCCCAATGATCTGCTGAACTGTACTCATGTACTGCTCCAGAAACACACACGCAACACATACCCCACAGGTCAGGAAATAAGGAAACAGAGTTTGGATAGTTACCACTTTGAATACCGAGCAAATGGAGTTTGTGGCATGCTGATCTTTAAACTTGTCTTCTTTTTTTTTTTACCTCTTGTTATTTTTCACTCCAATCTAATACCAGATTTTAAAATCAAAATGCTTAGAAATGTAAGAGAATCACCTTTAACTTTAACCAAGATTGCGGCTACTCAAAAAATAAAACTAAAAACAATAACCTTTTCATAAATATTATCATTTCTACAGTTCTGTAACTAAGAAAGTGTGCATTTACACAAGCCTACTTGAAGACATCAAGCACCAGCTAATTATGACCCAATTATCAGCATCTATCTCAGCACTTGCCAAGAAGTAGTTTTAAAGCATATAGGCCAGTCCAATTAGTAGAAAGAAAATTGTTGGATACTACATGAAAAAAATAGTATTTTTTTTCATCTAGGATCTACCTCTTCCATTTTTGCTTCAAGTTTTAGGACAACATACAGCTCCATGCAAAATACATTACATAAATAAATTGTCCATAATAGTGTTGAAAAAAATAACAGGGAAAATAATTTCATTTGGATCCTCTTCTTACTTTCCTTCAACCATCAACTTTAATCAACTATGTGAAGCTCCCTTTTAAAGTACTTTTTCTAAGTGGACCTTTACACTAAGAAGGAAGCAAAACCCATAATGGTGCATGCACACTATCCTGAGAGATCATGATATCTTTGTCCTAATGTCTGGATATATTTGGAAAGTTCTTAATTAGTTCTCAATGTTTTGATCTCTGTCAGTGGAGAAATCATTCATTCTCCAGCACTTATCAGTATCTGGTATATGTATATTTGGTGAATATTAATGGCTGCAGCTCATTGTCAGATTTAAGCATCATGACAGCCATTGTGTTTGCCAGAAAGATACAGGTATTTTGCAAATTGAAAAGGACATTACAACTGTACCATGGCCACTGTATCTGCCCTATTTACCTCCCGCCCCA